>JABUQX010004312.1:0-37500 GCA_015478945.1 Trachelipus rathkii | reverse complement strand
ATATATAGTATATATATAATATATATATATATATATAATATAGTATATATATATAACATATATATATATATATATATATATATATATATATATATATATATATATATATATATATATATATATATATATATATTATATAATATATATATATATATATATATATATATAAATTAGAAATTGGTTAGATGGAACTCTTAAGGAAGAAAGTGCCCAAAAGGGTAGATAAACCTGTCGAATGAAATATGTGAGGTTAACCTATAATTGTATATATATCGAAGCAAATTTTATTATTTGATACAATATTATATACTTTCTTACAAGTGAATAATCCATTTATGCTCTATAAAAGTTATGCAGAGTAACTACACTACCAATTTATTCGATAATGGGTAAAATAAAAATGAGGTTGTTTACCTTAGACTAGAACCCAGAAAAAAATGAGTGTAAATGTGTACATGCGCATATCATTGAATATATCAACAGAGAGGGTAAATTATTTTTGAGAAAATGAAAACTTCTTAAAATCAGTAAAAAGTCTTTGAGATTTAGTTACATGAATGTGAAATTAGCTAATAACCTATGCATGTGTGCATATACATAAGAATAAATTTCAATAAGGTACCGTAAAGTAATGTTGGGGCAATAACATAGTTTTCCTCCAAATGCATGAATTTGAAATAAATGTCTAGATATCGAAACAAACTTGGTGTATGTATAATTGTTTGTATGCGTGTGAGGTTTTTTTCCACATATAAATATAAATATGTTTGAATATGTGAATAGTTCAGTTCATTAAGCACTGTAGGTTATAGGGAGAAACAATAGCTTTTCTAGAAATATCCAATGGGCGATCAAATAAAATAGCCTATTTGAGATTGCCTTATAGAAAAATATTAAATATATAAATATATATAGATAGATAGATAGATAGATAGATAGATAGATAGATAGATAGATATGGAAAAAGTTAAAAGGGGGGGGAAAAAAAATTTTTGAGCGGCCATAGATAGATAGATAGATATATATAGATATGCTTAGCTCCACAGATAGAAGATAGATAGATGATAGATAGATAGATAAAGATAGATAGATAGATAGATAGATGGATAAGAGAGAGAGAGGAGAGAGACGAGAGAGAGAGAGAGAGAAGAGAGGAGAGAGAGAGAGAGAGAAGAGAGAAGACCGTATGATGAGACGAAGAGAGAGAGAGAGAAAATAGAAGGAAGAAAGAAGGTAAGATAATAATAATAATAATAATAATAATAATAATAATAATAATAATAATAATAATAATAATAATAATAATAATAATAATAATAATAATAATAATAATAATAATAATAATCAAATAATAATAATAATCTTCATCATCATCATCATCTAATATTATCAGGTTAAAAATATCTAATAACATTTTCAATCTTATCACTATGAATGGTTAGACTCTTCTGAAGAAAATAGGAGCTTCCTTCAGTTGTCAAGCATCGAATCGGTATTTCCTCAGATAGTATCTCCTCTCGTACGTTCAAAATTTTTCGTCGTGCACGTTTATTCCTCATCAATGGTCCGAATCTTAGTTCTAACAATATTAGTCAATAAATTCTGTGCCGAAATTTCTCTTGTTTTATTTTATTGTGATGGGGTTTAATTCATTCTTAATGCAGATTTGGTCCAGAAATTTATTTCGCTTTTCTTTTCGCCAAGAGTTAGGATTCCTCAGATCCATTTACGTTACAGATCCTTACGCGTAATTTAATCGAGCATCGTCCCATCAATCTTCTGCAATTCAATATAATATATGATATATATATATATACTATAATATATATATATATATATATAATATATTATATATTATATATTATATATATATATACTATATATATATATATATATATAATATATTATATATATATAATATTATATATATATAATATATATATAAAAACCTATATATATATATAACTCATCGTAATATATACTATAAAAAATATACCCAATATAAACAAATATATAAACTATAAATAAATAATTATCCTACTATCTATTCCTTTGTAAAAATGGAGCCTATTTGATATAGATGCTTTAGATAGCTCTCAATATTAGAGCTCTATATTTTACTAATTTACGATGTTTGCTGTGATGATTTTCACATAGCGATATATAGTTTCGATTAAGAGAACTAGTGCACTACAGCCCACTGTAAAGTGAATGGAGAGAATCTCACACTAGCTTTCTATTGAAATATATTTACTACGGAACCAAGCGCAGAGCAGAAAAGCCTATATGCAGATGGACTTATATTTCAAGCAATGTGATACCTACAATATATATATTTATCCTATACATATATATAAATATATAAATATTATATAAAATATATATATATATACACGTAATATATATACTATCACCTATACACAATAAAATATAGGACATATATAAATTGTAATATAGGTACATATATGTACGTATATATAGTACCAAATTATATACTGACTAGTAGTTAAAATATATATAACCGCCGTATAAATAATACATATAATATGAATAACCTCACCTATATATTATATAGGTATATATAGATATATATACTAATTTACACTATTTTAGATATACTATAGATATACTATATATATATACAGCTCCACAGACAGACACCGCACAACACCAGCCCCCAGGCCCGCCGCACACCACTACCCGCAACCAACCGCCACCGAACGACCAACCCACCCGGGCCACCCACCAACCCGCCCAACGCACACCCACACGCCAACCCAGACAACACCACCAAAACCCCCCAACCCACCACGCCCACGTTATACGATCTATATATATATATATATATATATAATATATTCCAACTCGATTCAACTATCAACTCAAATTAACCTTCAATAGTTCTCTTAAAAATCTCTATAATAATCAATATCATTAACTCTTTAACCAAAGAATTATTATTAACTGTTAAACTTTTTTATTTAAATTTTAAACTAACACGTTTTAAAATAACTTTAGAAAATTGATGAAATTATTAAATAACATATATTTACAGAAATTATAAGAAATTAAATTCAGGCAAAATCAGTAAAGTCAAGCCCCCCTAGCACCCCTCTTACACCAAGCTATGCCACGTATTGTTCTTTTACTTACTGCTTTACATCACCCCTTTTTAGCGATTAATAAGTTATAAAATAACAAAATAAGTCCTTCTCTGCTAACATAACATGATATTTTATAAAATCATTTCTAAGTTTTTATTAAAAATAAACAATTCATTCACTATAAATGTCATAAATTCATTCAATGTTACCTAAAATATTTCAAAGTTTTTTAAAAAATTGCGATTCTCTTATTATTATCTCATGTACCATTGACAATCCAAACACGAGAAACACAACCACCCGCACTCGTTACAATACGAAAATGACCTCGTCTCTGTAAAAAGGGTGGTTGAAATAACTACTTTAAGCCCTAATTAGGATAATCCCGTTTCTGTACCCCGCGATTTTAGTCCTAATACCAGTCCCAAAATATATGCAAACTGACTTTTCCTGGGTTTAAAAAATGTGTGCAATAACTACGTTAGGCCTAAATTTAGGCCCTTAAATTTAGAATATATATATATATAGTATATTCGGAGAGGAGAGGAAAGAGACCCGCAGAGTCTATTTAATGTCCTACAATGCAGGAACGATAAGATATATAAATTTCACTCTTTGTGCAAAAATAACCAGTGTCCAGAACACCTTTAATTTCCTACCAAGGTGGTGAGCTAAACCGAAGTAGACCTAAAGTGTTTTATCTTAATATAGTATTGAAATAAGAGTATAATTGAAAACTGTAATATGCGAGTGTCGAAGCCTTTTTATAAAAGATGTATTTAAGATTGCTTAGTCCTATGAATCTGAAATTTAATGCCCGAAAGAGAGAAAGATAATGAAGAGAAGACGCTACGATAATATTAAAAACCAACAGATTGGCTGAAGTTATGGCGTTGAAAGAACGGCCTTAAGAGTAGAATTCCACCTCACTATATGCTTCAGAGACCATATGGCAATAGTTGGATGCACCTCAAATTTTAAGTTTTGATTAAAAATTGATGGATCGAGCGATAAAATAATATTTATTAATCGTGCATAATCAGTGCAATAATATTGTGTAAAGACTTATCCTATCGGAAGCCTTGATAAGTGGGGGTAATTAAGTAGTTAACTTCCTTTTCAGACTCTACCCACCCAATGCAATTTGAATTCCAGGATATCAATGTGTCCAGAAAGGGGAGTTTGTTTTCATGTGATTGTTTTCTGATGGCAAGTTGAAGATGACGCTGGAATGATCACGGATGATAATCAATTGTTATTCTGGCCTGGTGAGCTTCTGCGGGATTACCATCAATCTGCTAAAAACATTACAGCAGAGCCCTAACTATGACTTCTGCGAGGTTACGCTGGCACGGGGAAGCAAAGTGCAGGAACTTGGTGGTAGAACTCCGGCGTTGCACCCAGAGTGGCACTGTTCAGCGTCAGAATTTTCCGTGTTTTCTCAAAGACTATGAATCGCCCCCCAACGGAAACTGGCAGGAACGTACTGCACGACTCGTGAAACCCGCGTACGAATCTTCAGCAAAGGCAATCGCCCTCGACATTAGCCGTGGCGTTCAAATAGGCGACACAAGCTTTGCAAGGTAATATAAGTGTTATTCGTGAGAAAAAATATTCTAATATTAACACGAAAGAGAAGAATATAATAGTAAGATCTAAGGAACTCTGTCGCGATCACAACCTTTTTTAAAAGAAGATGATATTAATCATATGTAGCTGGTAAGGAGATACTAAAGATAGACAATATAGAATCTGAGTAATAGATATTTTCTCGGTCGGGGATAATATGGACAAAGGCAAATATTTGTGGTGACCAAAATTTGAGAGCATGTGAATGATTCATTATTATTAATTATTATTATCTGTTTTTTTTTATTTAAAAGCAGTGAGATGGTATTATTATTATTATTGAATATATATGATTATTATTGAATTATATTATTATAGTAAAAATATCTGAAGAAGGCAAGAAAATTTCTCAACAAATATAGTGACTCATATATTGTGAAATGATGAAAAAATAACTAAACTGACAACATTGGCTCCGATTAAGGGAGATATTACAAAAAAAATTAGGTAATTCGTTGCCAGAGTTAATTCATACTAGGATAATTCCCTAAGCCGCAATATTTTTTTTAAGGTTCTAATATGAGAACACTAAATTTTAAAGTTCGTAAAATACCATAATATACACCCAAAAAAATACCTTTTGGTCTCTGGCATTAACTCAAATTTTGATTTCAAAAGTAATAAACTTCTCCAATGCTTTATATTAATAAAAGAGTTCTAAGTATGCAAATAATCTAATATAAAATCAAGCAATAATATATTTAACAAAAAGAAACTAATTACAGATTTTGCCTCCAGATATTTTTCTTTCACCCGGTAATTAATTATTACTTTGAGACATTTATTTAATTTTATTTTTGATTTAATGTGCCTGCTAAAGGTATTTATTTGTTATAGTTGTCATTGATTTAATTTAAATTAATAATGGTTTCCAAATTTCTTATATTTATAAAAAAAAAAGTTTTTTTTTAAAACTTTCATCTTAAATTTGAACAGTAGTTTTTTATATTTCAAACAGTATTGTGATTATTTCTTTCTGAGTTATTTAAATTTGTAATAATGTGTATTCACCTCACATGCTATTTTGAAAAGTATATAAAAAATCTGGTCTCTTAAACTTCAATCAATAAACCAGATTTGCTGTTAAAATTTTTTAGAGTATGTGTATAAAGATTATAGATATTCTATTTTTATATACTAACTATTCTTTTATTAAAACCATAGAGGTTGCATGGAGGGAATTTGTGAAAATGTAAGGAAGGAGGAAGTGTATCCCATTAGTAAAGTGGAGAGTAAATTAAATAAACATAGCGAAGTTTGTGCCTTTTGGAGGTTGTTCATTTTTTTACTTTAATTATTTTAAATTCAATTTACCTAAAATAACTTAAAGGGGAATTTAATTCGTGATGAGTTGTGCATATCGTGACATCATATGGACCAAAGAAACAAAAATGTGTAAAGTTATCAATACTACCAACCCTCATATGATTACAAAATATAATATGTTCATATGTTAATAAAATTAATTGAAAACTTGTTACTTTAAAAGTTTGCATAGTTTTAATAATAAAATATGACTGTTAGTTCCGAGAGTTAAAAGCTGTAAGAGTGTAATTTTTTGAATAATTTAAAACGAGACTAATTATTCCGTTGAGCCCGTTTGTGCTCCAAAGGCTTACATGGAGCGAAAATGGCCGCAGAAGAAGGCTGGCAGAGGCCATAAAGCCTACTAAATCCCATAAATAGATACTGTCTCTAAACAGGAAGAACCAAAAGAAAATGGAAAGAAGGAGGAAGTGAAAAGTGATACACATTCTAATACATATAAGATATTGAAGGCACAAGGTGAGGAAGTCACGCTCTGACTTACAGGAGGTCTTAAAACGTTTCAAAGGCTATGTTCCATCATGGAATCTTTCTGTTTTAATGACATTACTTCGAAAAACCAAGATTGACGGCTGAGAGTTTTCCCGCGGCTACGCCTAGCGTCACATAAAACAGGAGGCACTCAGTCGGACCTATAACTATCACTCTCCTCCCGCGTAAAATGCAATACTGATCTGCGTGTCGAGACTGTTGCATCCTGAGGAGAATTACGTGCTAATAATCACGTCACCGGTACCTGCTAGTAGTGAGACCAAAAAGGCCGGTCGTACTAGTAGTCGACAACATTCCATCCGCGACAAGTAACAATAAGCACCTATATTCACAATATCGGAATCGCATAACTTAATTATAAGGAGCTCCTATAGTTATCTGTGAGCGAACACAAATCTATTTAATAAATGAGATGAACACATAAACCATTTCTAGAAAATTAACAAAGGTACACATTTAGATTTTTATACTAAAATATTTCTTACTAAAGATAATCCAGATATAGTAATGGAAGCCATAAAAGGTGCTATTAGTTATAACAGTTATGAAGTGGAAAGGAAGCGACTAGTAAATATATTCTGGGTATTAATAATGAGATAATTTGTAAGCCCCTGTTTTATTTCACACTCAATTGTAAGTAACAATTTTAACTAAATAACTTCAATAATCCTGAGGATAAACTATTTTTTAAAATAAATATAATTTTGTCACTGTTATGCTGTATAGAAGTTAGTATTACAAAACGCTCCATACAAGATGAATATACAGGTTAATAAAGCCATAATTATATATTTTAATAACAGACATAATTCATGCGAATTATAAAAAAAACTTGTAATATTTCATCTCAGACTTCGTCATTACTATCTTATCTTATAAATATAAATTTATTTATACACTTACATGTATTAACCATACATACCAGTTAAGGAATCCAACAGACAGTTCAACACACAAACACACACACTATCACACACACACACAACAAATAATATATATAAAATATATATATATATATATATTACAATCCTTTTAATAAATTATATTATACATATAGTAGTAGTATTAAAATATAATTAACTTAGTAAAGATTAAATGATATATATTAAAATTTACTATAAATATATAATAGTAATAAGTTTTTAATATATCCTATATTTTTTTTACTATTCTTTATAAATAAATAATTATATTACATGTGAATATGTTAAGCAGTTTAATATAAACGAAACTATGGGAGCTCAGGGTATTATGTGAATAAAACAAATATGTATTATATTTTTATTCAATATAAATTATAATCCAGTTTTATGACGCAGATGAAAAAAAATTTAAAATTATCTCTGACAGTATCGAAAACGACCATAATATATCACATTTTCAAATTGAGGAAAAGATAAGAGTCATGAATATATATGATAAGAGAACAATATATATCCTCACCGTATATATATACCTAACGTCACACAAGAAAGGTAAACCATTTCCTTATATACCTCACATAAAAAATAGTAGATCAATTACATACTAGATATATTTCTCTCAGACAGGCATATTATAATATACACCATGGATTTATAAATAATATTATTATATATATTATTTAAATAATATTAACATTATGTAATGTACTCATTCTAGATTGCTTATATATAAGTTACTGAATATTGACCTTATGATACTATATATTATTATTACATAACATAATATATTAAACTCACCTTATTAAAACCCAATATATAAACTATCACTAATACATATATAAAACCTATAACAATATATATATTACTACTAATACTTTAATTATAAACAAAAATAAAATACTACATATATATTATATATAAGAAAGCCCCATAGAATCTCCTCATAATTACTTATGTGTGATCGCCCCTATATATATATATATATATATACCGTTTATAATTATATATACCTATATATAAACAACAATAATAAACTACTAATATTAAAAAACAAACAATCATACTAAATATGAAACAACTGCCTTTTCAAAATATAGGAGCCAAAAAGCCAAGGAAATAACATACACCATGTCCAGCAAAGCCACTTAATATTATGCTGCTACTTATTGCATTAACTAAATTCAGATCCTGTAATATAAAATTGATTCCAAATAAGAACAACTAATGATAATCCTACAAAAAAAATAACGAGAATAAAAACAACTTTATCATATATGAAACTTCAAAAGGTTACAATTTAGAAAATCAGTACTCACGCGAAAAACTCGCAATTCACGATTCATGACAATTAAACGCCAAAATAATAATTATATTAAAAATAAAAATCGAGGAAGTTTAACTGAAATTGCATGTTTTATCTGCCAATATTTATATAGATAATTCCTTAACATTTTGATTCAATACACTCCAACAAGGATTTTACACATGCAAAGTGCTATATTTATAGAATTTTTCGCGAGCAATCCTGCCCTGGCAGTTTCTGACACAATTGCGCGTTTGTTGCATTCAAAGTGGTGGTCAGTAAGGAAGCAAATTTAAACACCACAAAAAATTTTATATATAATAATATGCTGTGAAAATTTTATAAATAAAAACATTTTTAGTTTGTATACTGCTACATATAAAGTTGTATAATGATACTATATATATATAATATATATATCAAAAGATAATTATAATAATCAGATATAGTATATATATATATTATATATATATTATATTATATTATTATAGGTGAATGGAAAGAGCAAATTTTACATTGCTAATAACCCCCTCAGTCTTGAATTTTAAAAGAGATAGACTATATTGAAAAAGGAACCCATGATTCAAAAAAATCATTTGGCAAAATTATCTAGAAATAATTAATAGCATTAATTATATTATTTATTTATCTGTTTTTAAATTAACATAAAAATACTTATACTCATATTTCACAGCCTTTTTATCTTTGTCGTCGGTAGTATACTTAATGAGAGTACCTGTAACTATGGGTCTCATCATTTAAAGATGCAGGAGTTCAAAATACGGGCTTACGTTCAAAACTCTTAACCTAGATGAAGTTTAGGGAGTATGTATTAAAAAAATTCACATAACAACGGATATAAGGGCAGGATCTACAAAAAACACAAGTGAGTTCAGACCTGAAAACTAGTAGGAACTAGTTATAATAGATGTAGAACCCTTGGCGTGATGGAGTATTTTAAAGCGAGTATCATATAATAATCTACTTCCAATTTACACAAAAATATATTTTTTTATAGGAGAGTTTATTGCTGGTGGTTCAAAGCACGCCCGAATCTTCTATAATTATATACACATAAATAGTAAATATAATACAATAATAATAATATGTGACTAACTGTATAGTAAATAATCTAAATAAAATTGTAGTACGGCTATAATGGTTATAAAATATATGCGATAAAAAAAATACCAATATATAATATAATAGTATATAGTAAATTATATAATTAGGAACAATTTGGTTAGATTGGATACTCTTAAGGTAAAGAAAGTGCCCAAAAGCGGTTAGAATAAACAATGTCGAATGGGAAATCAGTGATGGTTAAACCTATAAATTGAATATACCTATTATCGAAGCACAATTTATTATTGATACAATATTACCTAAATACTTATATTCCATTTATCAATGTGAATACATCCATTTAGCTCTATCAAAAAGTATCGCCCAGAGTAGACTAACTACCACATTTATTCGATAACTGGAGTTTAAAAGATAAAAACTGAGGTTTGCTTTTACCTTAGAGCTAGAACCCCAGAAAAAATGGAGTATTGTGTAAACATGTGTACCATGACGCATGTCATTTGAAACTATCTATCAAAGACGAGGGTAAATTATTTTAAGAAAATGAAAAACTTCTTAAAATCAGAAAAACCCTTTGAGATTTAGTTTACATGAATGGTGAAATTATCTGAACCTAACCTGTTTGCATGGTGCAATTTATTACATAAGACCAGTAAATCTTCAATACAGGTACAACGTAAAGTAATGTGTTGGGCGGCAAAAATATAGTGTATCCTCCAAATGCATGAATTTGAAATAAATGTCTAGATATCGAAACAAACTTGGTGTATGTATAATTGTTTGTATGCGTGTGAGGTTTTTTTCCACATATAAATATAAATATGTTTGAATATGTGAATAGTTCAGTTCATTAAGCACTGTAGGTTATAGGGAGAAACAATAGCTTTTCTAGAAATATCCAATGGGCGATCAAATAATCCTTTCTTATTTTCCGTCCCTTACCTCCCGAAAAATATTTTCAACGTATAATAACATATATATAGATAGATAGATAGATAGATAGATTAGATAGAAGACACCATAGAATGTTAGATAGATACGATAGATACGATAGATAGATAGAGATAGATATATAAGGGATAGTAATAGACCTAGATAGATAAGAGATAGATCAGATAGATAGATAGATAGATAGATAGATAGATAGATAGATAGATAGATAGATAGATAGATAGATAGATAGATAGATAGATAGATAGATAGATAGATAGATAGATAGATAGATAGATGGATACAATTGTAGTAGGAGAAAGCAGACGAACAGACCGAGAGAGACGAGAGAAGAGGAGATATATTGAGAGTAGAGAGAGAGAGATCTTACTCAGCCGGCCCGATAGAAAGAGAGGAGAGGAGACGAGAGAAAATAGAAGGAGAGCAGAAAGCGCTAATTAATAATAATATAATAATAATAAATAATAATAATAATAATAATAATAAAGTAATAATAATAATAATAATTAATAATAATAATAATCAATAATAAAATATAATACATAATAATAATAATAATAATAATACATAACATAATCTAAATAAATTAATAAAAAAAATAATATTTAATAAGTGGCAACAATAATAATTAATCTCAGGTTGCAATCGATCATCTAATATTATCTAGAATAAAAATATTAATAGATGTCATTTTCATCTTCCACGGGCATGAATGGCTTAGACTCTTCTGAAGAAAATAAAAGTTTGCTTCAGTCGTATAGCCTCGTTTCTCTATCAAGCTTGGAATCCACTTCCATGGAAGGAAAATCTTTTTCGTGTTGATCGTTTATTCCGCTCATCAAGTCCGAATCTTATAGTGTCTTATACAATATAGTCAATGTAAAATTTCGGTGTAAATAAGTTAATGTGGCCGTTATTTCTTTCTTTCCCTTATTTTTTTTGTTGATGGGCGTTTAATCCATCATATGTAACTGCAGACCTTTTGCCGTCCAGAAATTTACTCGTTTTCTGTTCGCAGTAGTTTAGTGACTTCTCAGCCCATCATTACATTTTTTTCTACAGTATTACCCCGCGTTAATTTTAAAGTGACCGGATCGTCCATCAATCCTCGGTGGCTGGCAGATAATTATATTATCAACACTATATAGGTATAGTATATATATACTATACTATTATAGGGTTCAATAATCATTTTTTTAATATACAGGTATATATATATAAAAGTATCTGTCATATATATGTACTACTAAGTTGTATGTGTATATAATGTATATATATACTTATATAAATATGTATATATATATTAATATATATATATATTATACTATCGTCCTTTGTAAAAATGGAATGGGCCTATTTGATATAGATGTTTAGATAGCTGTCAAATTTGGTGTATTTACTAATTTATAAATTTTCTGATGTTTTGAAAAAAAAAAAATTGTCCCTCGTCCTCGAACATAAGGTAACTATAGGTTTCGTTCTACAAGGAGAACAATAGTTATCATTGAAGCAACACTGTAAGTTAATTGGAGAATACGAATAGCGTTTTAATTGATCCTCGGCGAGCAGCAGAAAGCCTATATCGAGAGTGACTTATATCCAAAAATCTATATATAAATAATAATAATCAATATAACAAAACGGGAAGACAAAATATTAGATATACCCAGTAATAAAAATAGCTAAATATGTAGTATAATATATATATAATATATAATATACCCTATATATATATAATATATTATATATATACTATATATTCTATATAATATATGAATCTTTTAATAATAATAACAATTAAATAATATATAAATAGTATTATAATTTTAATAACTACTATATACCACCGTCTGGCCCGTATCCAGGAAAAATTTTTGAAGCGCGGGGCGGCCGGCCCCAAGACAAAAACCTCGTAAATGGCGTCCTTATATATAATATATATCTATAAAATATAATAAAACTAACACTATATATATAATATATATATATATATATAGTATATATAATATATAATATATATTAAATTAATGTTGATGCAATTAAGAAGGGAGGCGTGATAATGTATAGTACCCTGGAAATACGTAATAATATAATCACTATAAATATAAAGTGAGAAGAACTAAAATATTACACATTTCCTATCACAAAACATAAGGAAAGAAGGACATTATATGATTGAATATTACTAAAACCATCCTTAACCTAAATTAATTAAATATAATAAAAAGTCCCCGATGATAACTATCCAACTAAATCAATTTTATTTAATCAAATATTTAAACTTTTCCTTTTTCTTATGAGGATGGCGCAAGAACAATCCAATAAATTCTAATTCACTCCAGATAGTATTACCCTCAAGTAGCGTAACAAGAAGTCTTAATTGTTGATGAACAGCATTCCGTTCTCACACTTGAAGTCATTGAAACACGGGTTCAAATACAACTGCCAGAGTATTTGCAAACAAAAGAATGTAAATATTTGGAAATTGTGAATGCGAACATAGAAAACTAGTCCATCTTTGCCTGCGTTTATATCTCGAACCACTCTTTGACATTCCAACTTCCAAACACTTCCGAAGATTCTGCTTTTACTAAATCTTTCATTTGGGCTTTCGAGTTATCTTCCTTGCCTAAAAATAGTTACACAATCTATTCTTCTCATATAGCACAATTACGAGCTGTGACAAGTTCGGTATATTTGACAAAAAATTGCAAGAGAAAAAATTACCAAAGAAACACTTCTTTTCTCCTTTATGCTAGATATAAATCATCACAAAAAAAACTCTGGGAATATTAAAAGGATGGATGTCGCGATATAAGTCAGTAGGGTTGGAAGATGATAAAGAATGTTTGGGTCTGATTTTTGGATTATTGTAAAAATCTTAGATACAGCAAATTTACAAAACTCAGTTTCAGATTTCAGATGCGCTTACACACCTTCTCTCGAAGAAAGATCAACTGAAGACTCTAATGTAATGCATTTCTCCTGACCCCTGTTTCAAGTTAGTTTTTATCTAATGCGACTTGTACGAGATTATGTTCCTACAGCGACGAATTACAAACTTTAATTTAGACTTCCTTTATCAAATGCCACCTCTTATGAACGAATATAACGGGATATAGATAGCCTCTAAATAATTTTTGGAGACATCACAATTTCCCGGGGGGGCCAAAGTGGAGAGAGGGCGCCCCCCCTTGGGCAGGGCGCCCCCCGCCCCTAAAAACGCCTACGTGTATAAGTATAAGGTACTTTGTATTATTATTGTATATGAGATATTAATATATATAATTATATACTACTTTAGTGAATATATATATATATAACCTATTAATATAAAGTATTCTATATTCGGAGGGACTTATAAGCATATAATGACTAGTTTATTATATAGTATATATATATATATATAGTAGATACCTATACATATATTTATAATTATAGTATATAATATGATGTATATGTATATATATGATATACCTATATATATAAAATACTATGATATATGAGAGAGAGAAAGAGAGTCATTTTTAAATGCGAAAGCGATAAATATTTTATTGGCTGCATAAGACCGCGCCCTTTATTAAGGTTAAAAATGCGTTACAGTTTCTAATTAAGTATGAAATCTAGGGACCGTTATAATCTTAAGGTATTGCAATTTTTTATAAAAAATATTATTTTTATGCCTGTAAGCCATGTAATCTGATTATGGGAAGGAAGGAAAAAGAGAAAAAGCCTATCGCTGATGTTAAAAAGATTTCGGAGATTGGCTTCTTAAGAAGAGGGACGTTTAAAAATAAATTCCAATACATTAAGTTCGAGAAAACACAAGATGATAGGTGGCATAAGTTGGAAGTTATGTCTATCTATTTTAGTTGGTATACTTAAATAAGGATCAATAAAAATATGGTTCACGAATTGATATAATTCTTTCTTTAATAAGAAATTGAAATGTGGACCTCCACCAGAAAAGGAGTTCACTTTATCTTATAAACTTTACCAGGGTTACCCTCCGTTAGAGTTTTTACTATAACTTTTAACAGGTCATTCTTCGGAGAAGCAGAACCTGCCATAAAACTGTGAATGGCTTTTGAGCCCCGAACGTACTCACCAAATCAACACTTTTCAAGGGGAGCCACCATTGGTGACACCTTTGGCACTTGGCTACTACCAGAAAGGAACGTTGATTGTGAATTCCTGAAGGACTATTTACGGTTTGTCAGGTGAATGGGGCATGATGAATTGAAGATGACGGTGGAATGATACGAGCCTCCCCTTGTGAATAGTTCCCTAGCTGCAATACCAGTCCGGAATTCTATCATGAACTATCAGCACAGTCCAAAATACTTCAGTAGAACTATCAAGGTATTACTAGGACGTCTCCGTGCGTCCGACATCAGCTCAGTGGGCCAGTGAGTTTTCCTTTTCTCCGAAAAGACGATGAATACGCCCCCAAACCTGGGAACTTGATGACGCTACGACGAAAACATGGGAGCGAGGTCTTCGGACTTGCCCTTCACTTTATCCTATCCCTTTTCCCGCGGACCAAGCCACATTTTAAGCAGTAAACTTGTAGTGAGAAAAATTTAAATACAATATTAATACTCCGGACTAAAACTGTGTTACAACCTTTTTAAAGATAGAAGTTTCTCACTACTTCGTATCGCTTAAGATTATAAGTGTAAAAAAAAATCGGAAAGAATTTTCGTTGACATATATGCAAAGCAAATATTGAAAAAAAAGAATTATGCTATCACCATTATATTATTATTATTATATTAATATATTATATTTATTTATTAGAATTATTGATTATTATTAAATATTTATTGGGTATTAATTATTTATTATTATTATTAATTATGTGATTATTGTATTATATATTATTACCTTAATTGAAATATCTGAAGAAGCTTAAGAAAATTGTTCAGATTAGTTCTTGAAATTATATCTAATTGAATAACTAAACTGAAAATTGTCTTGAATTTAAAGAAAAAACCTTTAAAAAAAAATATATTTTTGCATGGAAACAAGAAAAATAATCTAACCAACCCTATTTTTTAAAGGTTTTTAGGAAATAGTAATGCCAATTTCTGAAAAGTTCGAAAATTACTTTTCAAATAAAGTTTGGGCGCTTTGCCCGAATTAACTAAATTTTTTAATTATTCAAAAATATTAATTTTTTAATGCTTTTAATTAAAAATCTCGTAATTCATCTTTTATGTTCATAGCAATATTTTAAATTAACAAACAAAAAACTAATTCGAAACCTCCCGTTAATGTGCTCACAGATTATCTTTCTGTTAAAACATTTACATTACTATTAATTTTATTTTTATTTTAATGTTGTGCCTTCAGGTTTAAAACTTTGTTGCTTCCATTATGATTTACGTTCAAAATAATATGGTTCAAATTTCTATATTTAAGTTTTAAAACTTGATCTTAAATTTGAACCAGTAGTTTTTTAATATTTCAAACAGTATTGTGCATATAAATTAGGAGTTATTATAAATTGTAATAATGTGTTGTACTCATGCTATTTTGAAAAGTATATAAAAATCTGGTCTTTAACAATACCAGATTTGGTTAAATTTTTAGAGTTTATTTATAAAATTATAGATATTCTATTTATAGTAACTATTCTTTTATAAAACCATAGATTGAAGGAATTTTGATAATAAGAGAGATTGTTCCATTAGAAATTAATAAATTAAATAAAGATCGAGTTGTGTTTTGGATTGTTCATTTTACTATTATTTTTAAATCAATTTACCTAAAACTTAAGGAATTTAATTTTGGTTTCATTCTACATATATGTAAAAACAAAAATGTAAAGTTAAAAATACACCAACATATGATAAAATATATGTCAAAACTCTGGTAGTATAAAACTTGTTACTTAAAGTTTGAACATTTTATATAAAATATTTGTTTAGTCAAAGTTAAAGTATATTTTTTGATATTTTATCGAGAAATTTTTGGCGTTATGGCTCCCAAAGCTTCAGGCAAGGCCGCAAAGAAGGCTGCGCAAAGAGCATAGCGCTGCTTAAAGCCCATAGAAATCATCTCTAAAGGAGACAAAAAGAAAAAGGAAGAAGAGGAAGGAAAGTTACAGCATTTACATCTATAAAGTATTGCAAGCAGGTTCACCCTGATACAGGAGTCTCTTCAAAGGTATTGCTCCATCATGAATCTTTCGCATTAATGCACATCTTCGCAAAAGAATTGCTGCTGAAACTTCCCGCTTAGCTCACAGGAGAGTAACAAACAAGCAGATCGACCATCAACCTCCCGGGAAGAATTTCAAACTGCTGCTCAGAACTTTTTGCTTCCTGGAGAATTTGGCCGCAAAACACGCCGTCTACCGACCCGGCGAACCGAAAGCCCGTCCATGGGATACACTGCCAACCAAAATCTTTATGAGGCCAGTTGAAATTAGGATGGGGACTAAAACCTATAAAAAAGGCTCCATGTGGAGCTACAGATATTAATAAAAGGATGGGGATAACAATAGCAATTTGAGAAAATGTCTCGAGTTATATGTTAAAAATTATTTTAAGTAGATATTGAAAGGACCTAGGTGATAATAAACATTGAAGTGAAAGGAGCGAGAGAATGGTTTCACCATTAACACTTTCATATAAGATTCGGAGTAGAAGATAATAGAATATTTTTCGAGAAATATGTTAAAACTTGCTTTGAAGGAAGATTGAAAGGTAGTTTATATATTGACATCAGGTAAGCGTCTTTTGAGTCTCCCAAGCATATTGAACGAGGATTTCAGTGTTTCAAAAATATACTCCTAAATTTCACTCAGACTTCCATCTTATCTTAATATTATTCAACGTTGCTAGTTGGTTGACCACGTATACACAGCGAGCTAGCGTACGACGATGCACGTAATGGTTTAAAAAATAGTTATACTTTGAGACTTCATTTATTAAGATGGGAAATTGTATAGCTACAGATATATAAATGTATATATAGAATTTAAGACAATATAGAAATTGACTGTTTTAAAGGAGAATATCCAAATTAACTAGGAAAAGTGATTAGCGTCTTCAATGAAGATTTGGAAAAATAATGGACATTGTTTAATTACTGTAGTATAAGTAAGTCATTGTCCATGGAAGAGGCTTAAAATTTGAAGAATTTCATTTTACGAGCGAAAACCACATATTTGGAGAGAATGTATTTAAACTGGTAAAATGATTCTTGTTAGCCTTTTATTAAAGAAAAAATGTTTTCTTCCAGATTGTAGTCTTAAGCATTGGAACAAGAATGATAATTCATGAGTAATTGGGTATGATGTATTTGTAGAATGTCCTAGTTTTGAATTTTTATTTATAGTTAGAAGTATTGATTGAGGTAATGTATTGGTCCGATTTTTTCTTTTGATTTTTGTGCAAAATATACTACATTGTTTTAATTTTTATGCAACATGTTAGGTACGTATGTAGGAACATATTAGTATATTTTATTCTATTATTTTAGATTTGTAGAATTTCTTAGCAACGAGTAAACTAGCAAACTATCCAAGTAGTGAAAAAAAAGTAGTAATCAATGATTATAAACTTTTAATAAATTCTAAAGAAATTAATCAAAATTACTTTATATAACAGCTGTATTTAGGCATTGTGCTGACTGGTGTCGTCATTATTACTGGGATATTTTCGTATTATCAGGAGGCTAAATCCTCCGCTATTATGGAGTCCTTTAAAAATCTAGTTCCGCAGGTAAAAATTATAAAATGCACTAGTGAAGAGTGAAAAATCTCTGATGTAATAAATGTTCACCCGTAGTGAGTAGACTAATCAAAGCAGACTCAAGGGATACTACATAAAAAAGGTTAACAATGGCCTCTTATTACAAGGGTATTATTATATTACTTGTTTTGGAGGTGGTGTGATAATGACAACTATAGTTTAAAGACGGTAAGTGGGTAAAAAAAATGGCTAGTCTAGATAGTAACACGCTGCAATTAAATTACATGACAAAAGTTTTATTTTATTTGTACTATTTTGATTTTAAGCTCAACACTTTTATTTTAAATTATTTATATTTTATATACGGGAAGATCACTTTGCTGATTGCAATGTGAAAATTTTATTGAACAGGAAACTCGTCGTTTTGCTTTTTTTTATTATTATTATTTATAATTTTTAATTTTTTAAGTTGAAAACGTATGTATTGCACTAGCTTTTATTTCTTGAAAAGAAATATTTCCTCTCGAAATAAAAGTAGGCTTACTATAATTTAAAATTTTTTAAGTTCATAGTAAAGCTTGTTTACAGTTATACCTTGGGATCGTACTCACTGCTGTTGTGATAATCACTGGTATCTTCTCTTATTATCAAGAGAGTAAAAGCTCCAAGATCATGGAATCATTTAAGAACATGGTGCCCCAGGTAAAATAATTTATGAATGCAACATCGTGTTGTAGAATTTGTTACTCCTTTCCTCCGCTTGCCTTTCAAATTTTACCTCAAAATATTGTTCTCCCTCCCTTCAGTTGATCATGCCCGTTTTTACTTTTAATTGCCTGATACTATTTTGCATTATTAAATATTTCTACTAGGTACCTACTTTCCTCCCTGTTTTAAATACGGTCCTATATTACGGTTGCTGTATTTGCTGTTTTCTTTGTTACTCTTTACCTAATATCCATCAGTATCAATATAGCATTTGAATACCTAGAATTACCTGAATAATTAGCTTAAATCACATCTTGTACCAGGGACCTTCATTGCTCATTTACTTCCCTCTCATGGTACTTTAATATGGTTATTTTTTTTCTTATTACTTAACTACCTATGACTGATGAGACCTATCATTTTTTTTTGGTTATATCTAATGCTGCTATCTTATGCGAAAGAGTGAAGTCTAAGTAACCTTAATGGTGCAGATTTCAATTTATTTAATTTTTTGTAACTTCTATTCATTTGTGCTTAAACCTTTTTTTATTTATTACATTTAAACAATTTGTGCTTTTTAAGATCATTGCTTATTGTTTTCTGAATCTCCATCCAGCTTTTTTGCCGTCGTCTTTGATAATTTTGTTTTTACTTTTAAATCTCTTATTTGAAACTAAATTGCATATAATATTAAAACATTTATGGAAAGTTTGTAATAACTAATAATAAAAATGTAGATTTTCTGTTGAATTAAGGTGCTTCAGAATTTTAAAGTAAAAATAATAAATTTATCCCCGTTTTTAATAAGGAGTAATGATTTCATACAAATGTAACCTTCCTATTGTATGGTTTTATCTATTGCCTACTGCATTTATGACGCGAATATGTAATTTTCTATCTACGTTTGCCTAGAATTGTATTTGGTAAGTCGTGTATATACCCTTTTTCTCTATCTATTACTAACAAGAGTTGCTACTAATGCTTTGTTTGCTTATATGGTAAGTACTTATAATTTCTTTATATTTTTAATTTTTTTTTTTTTTACGTATCATATTTAATTTAAATTCCTATTTCAACTTTCAAAGGTATATTATTCTCTTGACTTTTAATATTTTTCCATTTTTTTATATGTAGCTAGCTGTAGTGAATGAAATATGATTTATAACTGGACTTTGTAATAATGAATGGTCGTTAATATTAATTTTGTAACTCTCTCGCTGCTCTCGACTCACCTCAGTATGCCATTGTTGTGCGTGATGGAGAGAAACAAAATTTACAAGCAGAAGAAATTGTTTTGGGAGACATCGTCGAAGTGAAGTTTGGAGATCGAATTCCCGCCGATATTAGAGTCATTAAAGCCAGTGTTATTATGGTATTATTGTTATTATTATTATTATTATTATTATTATTATTATTATTATTATTATTATTATTATTATTATTATTATTATTATTATTATTATTGAATTTAACCTTATTGTTGTGTAATAATATTTCATAGACATATTTAATTTCATAGTTTCATAAACATTGAAATATATAATGTGAAAATTATGTAGTAGTTTTATTTTTAAAATAATTTAAAATAATTCTCTTGTACAATTTTTCGATGTATTATTATTATTATTATTATTATTATTATTATTATTATTATTATTATTATTATTATTATTATTATTATTATTATTATTATTATTATTCTTCTTATTATTTATTATTATTATTATTTATTATATTATATTATTATTATTATTATTATTATTATTATTATTATTATTATTATTATTATTTCATAGGTTGACAACTCTTCACTTACTGGTGAATCTGAACCTCAAACTCGTTCCCCAGAATTTACCAACGAAAATCCATTAGAAACAAGAAATTTGGCTTTCTTCTCAACAAATGCAGTCGAAGGTTTGTACTTTGTATATGTATTGATAATAGTTTTAATTTGCCTTTTTTCAAGTACCGTGAGTGTGAAAAAGTGAGTGAGAGTGAGAGATTTTTCTTGGGAATTTTTCATTTATTGAAACCTTAAACGAGAAAAGAAAAAAAAAAAAAAAAAAAAAAAAAAAAAATCTTACTCCTACTTAGCGATACCATAACCTTTAAGCTTTTGTATATAACATGAACGTAACTGATTAGCCTTTTAATATAAACAGGTACTGCAAAAGGGATTGTGATTAGTTGTGGTGACAACACTGTCATGGGTCGTATTGCCGGTTTGGCATCAAGCTTAGACACTGGTGAGACTCCAATCGCAAAGGAAATTGCCCATTTCATCCATATCATTACTGGTGTTGCAGTCTTCCTTGGTGTAACCTTCTTCATTATTGCGTTTATCTTTGGTAAGTGTCTCCTTTGCTTTTTTGAAAGTAAACTTTTGGGACATCTTTATTCGTAAGATAATGGTTTCTATTTTATTATTTCAATATTCATATTACCTTGTTCAGGGTTGTAACATCTAACTATTTATTTAATAGAATAGTAAGATTATTTAAAGTTTAGCAGTATATATATATATATATATATATATATATATATATTTATATATATATATATATATATATATATATAATATATATATATATAATTATATATATATATATATATATATACTATATATATATATATATATTATTATAATTTTCTTCAGGTTATCATTGGCTGGATGCTGTTGTGTTCCTTATTGGTATCATTGTAGCTAATGTACCAGAAGGTTTGTTGGCAACTGTAACTGTATGTTTGACACTTACTGCCAAGAGGATGGCTGCAAAGAACTGTTTGGTGAAGAACCTAGAAGCTGTAGAAACTCTTGGATCAACTTCGACAATTTGTTCTGATAAGACTGGTACTTTAACACAAAATAGGATGACTGTTGCTCACATGTGGTTCGATAATACCATCATTGAAGCAGATACCACTGAAGATCAATCAGGAGGACAATATGACAAGAGTTCTTTGGGATGGAAAGCACTTTCACGTATTGCTGCACTTTGCAATAGAGCCGAATTCAAAACTGGTCAAGAGAATGTTCCTATTATGAAGAAAGAGGTAAACGGTGATGCTTCCGAGGCTGCTCTGCTAAAATGTGTTGAATTGGCTGTTGGAGATGTTCGCAAATGGAGGACTAAAAACAAGAAAGTATGTGAATTGCCCTTCAATTCCACCAACAAATATCAGGTTTCAATTCATGAGACAGAGGATACCAGTGATCCTAGGTACCTCCTTGTAATGAAGGGAGCTCCAGAGAGAATTCTTGAAAGATGTTCTACCATCTTCATCCACGGTGAAGAGAAGCCTCTTGATGATGAATTGAGAGAAGCTTTCAACAATGCCTATTTGGAATTGGGAGGTTTGGGAGAGCGTGTCCTTGGCTTCTGTGATTATATGCTTCCTTCAGATAAATTCCCTGTTGGATATCCATTTGATGCTGATTCTGTCAACTTCCCTGTACACGGTTTGCGTTTTGTTGGCCTTATGTCTATGATTGATCCACCCAGAGCTGCCGTGCCTGATGCCGTAGCCAAGTGTAGATCCGCTGGTATTAAAGTAATTATGGTTACTGGTGATCACCCTATCACTGCCAAGGCTATTGCTAAATCCGTAGGTATTATTTCTGAAGGTAACGAAACCGTTGAAGACATCGCACAAAGACTTAATATCCCCATCAAAGAAGTCGACCCCAGAGAGGCTAAGGCTGCAGTTGTACATGGTTCAGAACTGAGAGACATGACAGGTGAACAATTGGATGACATTTTGATGCATCACACTGAAATTGTGTTTGCACGTACCTCACCACAACAGAAACTTATCATAGTAGAAGGTTGTCAACGTATGGGAGCTATTGTAGCTGTAACTGGTGATGGTGTGAACGATTCTCCAGCCCTTAAGAAAGCCGATATTGGTAGGTTACGGTAGTATTTATTTTCATTACATTAGAACTTTTTTTTTTTTTTTGAATTTTTTTTTTTTTTTTTGATTGTCTTTAGTAAAAAGAAAAAAAAGTCAAAGCCTTAAGCTGAAGTAGTTGTTACCGAAGTTATTTTATTTTTAGACCATTTGATGATACGAATTGAATCTAGACTAATTCGTCTTCAAAAATTACTGTAATATAATTATTACCACTAATAATAAATTTTGCTGAACATGTAAGAATTAATATTTCAATTTTCAAATATTGATAATTTTGGAATTTTATTTCCATCTGGATAATTTGTTGTTGACTTTTTGTTTTGGCATTGATTTTGGGTTTGTTGTTGTTCTTATATCTAACCTGTTTATTTTTTTTTATTGTATTTATCTTATTTATTTTTTGTAGTTTAAGTAGTAGTTTTGATTATTATTATTATTCTTTTAAATTCAGGTGTTGCTATGGGTATTGCCGGCTCTGACGTCTCCAAACAAGCTGCTGACATGATTTTGCTTGACGACAATTTCGCTTCGATTGTAACAGGTGTTGAAGAAGGACGACTTATTTTTGATAACTTGAAAAAATCCATAGCTTACACCCTTACCTCCAACATTCCAGAAATCTCTCCTTTCCTTTTCTTCATGTGCGCCAGCGTTCCACTACCTTTGGGAACTGTCACTATCCTCTGTATCGATCTGGGAACTGACATGGTATGTTTTTGTTTTTGATTTTTAATTCATTTTCATCTTTTCTTTCAGTTCCTCATATTTCATTTTTATCTTTAATTAATAAGAAATTTTTATCTTGAAATTATCCATAATTAATTATCGTAATCCATAAAATGAGCTGTAAACTTTTTATTATAATTTACATATCAATCTTTAAAAAAATATTAAAAATTTTGCCTGGATAGAATGCTTTATTATTGTTATAAATAATTATTATAATCAATAATGTTTTTACATATATTAGTAATAGCCTAAATAATAATAATAATAATAATAATAATAATAATAATAATAATAATAATAATTCTAATATATATATATATATTATAACTTATATATATATAATATAATAATATATATATATATATATATAATATTATTATATATATATATATATATATAATATATATATATATTATATAGTATATATATATATATATATATAGCAGTATCTTTAACGAGGAGTTGGACCAAACGTTTATGAATTACTTGTTTAATACTTTTATAGGATAAAAGTCATTTTTAAGACTGCCTCCGACAAAATTACGTAACAGTGAAATTTTTCAAGTCAAAGCTAAAACATACACACACACATTAGAACATATATATATATACTAATATATATTATATATATATATATATAATATATACTTTATATATATACTATATATATATATATAATATATAAATATATTATATATATTATATTATATATATATATATATATTATATATATATATATAATATACTATTAATATATATTATTGGAAACCAAATTTTCATATTTGCTTATTTATTCTTTACAAAATATATTTCCTATTTTACAAGTGTTGTAGAAAAATGTATACACTATTAGCTCTTAATTGTGTATTGTTAAAGAAAAATAAATAGAGGATTAAATATATATAAGCCAGTCTTTGATCTTAAAGTTTGTTAGTAAGTGCCTTGTGAGAAATTTCGTAACAGCGGAAGTAATGGTAATTGTGTTCCCCCTTTAAAGATTTTAATAAAGGAATAGTTTTATCGATTATTAAGATATATTGACGTGAATATATTTATAAAGGAATAGTTTTATCAAATATTAATATTGATGTGAATATGTTTCCTAATTTAAGGCCTTAAGATATTCAAGAATTGAGTGTTTTGACCCCTCTGTATTAAAAAGCAGAAGAAATTATATCTCTTGCGCCCCCCCCCCCTACTACCCTTTGCCTCTCATCTAGTATGGTTATAAAATTTTATTATCTAAATTGCCTCCCTATAAGTTTTCCAGAACCACTATGCAGAAATTTACATTTTATTTAATAAATATGGGGTTTCCTTAGTTTGATATGTTTTAAAATTGTGTATACATTTTTCGTCTATATATATATAAATAATATATATAACTAATATATACTAATATATAATATATATAGATATATAATATAATATATATATATATAATATATATTATTATATATATATATATAGTATATATATTATTATAATCATTACATAGTACGTATACGTTAGTTATACATATATAGACAGTCCACACACATATACAGTATAAATTACTGCACATCTTAGTAAATGAGCTCGCTATTTGTAGAAATGCTTTTCTTTTCAGTGTTATATATATATATTATATTATATATTATATATATTAATATATATATATATATATATATATATGATATATAATATATCATAATATATATATATATAAGATATATATAATATATATATAATATATATATATAATGTGTGTGAAATGTAACAAGACTATGTTAACTTTAATTTCTATTAAACCTTTTTACTTATATATTAAGGTAATATATATCAATATATATTATATATATATACTTATATATAATATATATAGTAATATATATATATATATATATATATATATTGTTGATAGATGTAATAAATGAGCAGAGGTGGCTATATGTATATTTTTGATTACGAGTTTTTTTTTTTTTAAAATAATCCCAACACCAGTACTGCTGCTGCCTGCAATAATAGTTTAAATTATTGTGTTAAAAATCTAAATGACTTGATTATTAGTTTTTTTGTTGTTCTTCGTTGATTTCCAAATATATTTTAGAATATTATATATATTAATATATATATAATATATATAATATAATATAATATATAGTATATATATGAATATATATAGTAATATATATGATATATATATATATATATATATATATATATATATATATATATATATATATATATATATACCACATTCTTGTTGTTATTAGATGTTTTCATTTTTTTGTAAATTTTAAATTGAGAAGGAATTTAATTTTTTTACATATACATATAATATTAATGAAAAAATACTTTTGCAAATACTACAAGGATAATAATTATATATTCAATCTTTTCTTAATTACATATTTAATTATATTATAATTTAATTTGGAAAAGGCAGCAGGTATAAAAAAAAGGAGATAGAAAATAATGATGTTAAGATATTTAAATAATAATAAAAAAAATAGTAAGCTTTTATAATTAAAAAATACTAATTTTTTTTTATTTTATATTTTTTTTTACTTTATTTTTTTTTTTTTAATTTCCTTTTATATTTTCTCTTTCCCCTTTTTCCCCCTTTTTTTCTTTAATTTTTTTTTAATTTTTTTTTTTTTTTTTTTGACTACTGCTCTTGTGCTACTACTATTTACTTTTTTTTTATTATATATTTCTTTTTGGTTTTGGGGTGATTTTAGGTACCCGCCATTTCTCTCGCGTACGAAGAAGCAGAATCTGATATTATGAAAAGGCAGCCGAGGAATCCATTTACCGACAAGCTTGTGAACGAGAGGTAAAACGTTGTGCTGCTCTCTACTATTATCTCTACTACTACTACTAATACTATTTACTAATACTCCTGTTACTAACTATTACTACTAATGAGCTTTTGCGTGCGTTGCCCTGTCAGTTTATATGGGGTACTGATTAAATTATAATAGCACAACTTTGCCTCTGATAATGATATTAATTTTCGTTTTTCTTTATCATTTTTTCCTTTTCCTAATCTGGGTTTTTTAGTATTCTTATATTTTTATTTATTTATTATTAATTAAACTCTGATTAAATTCAGATCTAATTAAATAAATCCCCCAAAATTTTCGAATTGAAAATTTTAATTACTATGTTTTAAACTTCCGTTAATATTATTTCCCCCGAAATTTGTAAATACTCCGTTCTCGAACAAGCATGTTTGCTTACTCGGTTTGCTGAATGAGGGACTTCTTAGCTTATATACTAAGCCTTTATTCACACACTGTTAGCCTTTGATACATCACAGTTCGCCTTTCCTCTTCTTGGAGGTACTATATATATATATATATATATATGAGATGCGCATCTAAAGACTCCTTGTTTTTGTATTTTATTATTATTACTGTAATTATTGTGATTTTCTTTCAGCTGGGTTCAGTGCGCAGTTATATCGCCTAGGCATAAAATTGTGTGGAAATGAAAAAAAGCAGTAAAATTAATATATATAAGCTTTTTTTTTATATTAATTTAAATTTTTTATTGTTGCTAAGATGTTCATCATTCACATGCTTGTTTGTTGTTGTTGTTTTGTCCTTTTCTGTTTGTGATTTCTGGCACGTGTAATTTGTTGGTTCATGGCTTTTGTAGTCGTAGTTGAAGCTGCTGTAATCCGTTGACTAAACGTTGTAAGCCTAGATAATGCCGATACACGCGCTTTAGTTACGTTGTCTAATGCTTAGTTTACCCATCATTCATAATTCTTAACAAAACTTATCAACATTCCTCGAAACATTTTTTAACTTTCACACACCAACTAATTTTTTTTTTATTATCTAACTCGACTGTTGGAGAGTTTAGACTATTTTTAAGAAATTTTTTTCTTGCATATTATGGGAGGCTCTTCCACCATTTTTGTGCTAGAAATAAAAAAATTTTCGTTCGCTTTGGTGAAAGGAAATGAAAAACCAATCACGCCTGAGGTTTTTTTCCATTTTCTTTAAAATTTTTAATAGACAGGAGCGATTGTACTCGATTTCCGGTTTTAAATAACATAATATTATTTATCCCATATATTTTTTTTCTCCTCTCGTTTCCCTCCTTGCACCACCGTCCGTCGAGTAGTTGCCTGCCATATCATTGGCGTATGAGGCACCCGAGTCCGACATTATGAAGAGACAACCGCGAGACCCGTGGCATGATAAACTGGTCAACTACAGGTGAGAGAAGTCTTTTCATTGACAGGTCTACAGCATTGGACACCCACACATTTTTGTACCTTTTCAATACATACTCTTAAGTGTATTTATACGTCATGTATTTTTAAATTAATGTAACCTTTATTTTTAGATAATAATAATAATAATAATAATAATAATAATAATAATAATAATAATAATAATAATAATAATAATAAGTTATTAAAAGATATGAAAAAACTTAAATTAACAGTTCTCGAAATGTGAAGCCAGTTAAATAAATCTTAAGTTTAAGAACACAAATATAATGTTAATCTTATTCTTCATCTCCCTCCCTTTCCCCCATTTTGCTAACCCCCCATGCCCCCTTTACCCTTCTTCAGATCCTTATATTATTTAAATAAAATGGCTCTTAAATGTTTGTACCCCATCCCTTTTGTGCATGCTGGTTGGTACCGGTAACAAATATATATATATATATATATATATATATATATATATATATTATATAATATATATATATATTATATATATATATATATATTATAATATTATATATATATATATATATATATAAATATATATATATATATATATATATACTATATATATATATATAGTATATATATAGTATATTATAGTATATATATATATATATATATATATAGTATATATATATTATATACTATATAATAATATAATATATATATATTAAATATATATATAAATCATATATATATAATAATGTTGGTGATGCACGGCCGGTTAGTGAAACCTATCTCTATTAATCCTCCTCTTAACCTTTTTAGGTCTTGTTTTCATTTTTTTTTTTACCAATTTTTTGCTTTCCTATCTTATTTATTTTACAGTTAAGTATTTTACTATTTAAATTAAATTTTGAATAATAATAATTAACACATAATATAATAATGATGATAATAATAATAATTAATAATAATTAATAATATAATAATAATAATAATAATAATAATAATAATAATAATAATATAATAATAATAAAAATGAATATTATAATAGTTTTTAAATAAGGTTATATTATATATTAAATATATATAATATATATATATATATATATATATATATATATATATATATATATATATATATATATATATATATATATATATATTATATATCATATATATCATAGATTACATTGATCATGATTTTCTTGATAGTTGAGTCTCAGATGGCCTATGGTTCAGCATTGGTATGGATTCACAGCACAGCTGGTTTCTACACATACTTATGTCACATGCTGAAAATGACTTCCATTCTCCGACATCTCTTTGGAAAGCGACAAGGTTGGGATGGCAAAAGCTATTACGACGTTAGAAGATTGCACATGGTCAAGAATGTGGTTAGTGTCTCATAAAGCTTAATTTGGTATATATATATATATAGTATATATATAGTATATATCATAGTATAGTATATAAATAATATAAGTATCATATATATATTATATATTATATTATAATATTAATATATTCATATATATATATTATATATATATATAATGATAATCAACATCATCACTCACCCTTCTCTCGCCCAAGACGTTTGGGCAAGCGTGCGATACACTGCACTGGAACAGACAAACTTGTTACAAGAAATACTGACGCAGTCGAAAGAAAGCCGAGCCGTAACGCCCCGTTTCATGCCTTTTAGTGAGAACTCGTAGCGGTCAGAAAATCATCCTGAAGCTTCACGAGACCGCGACAGACCCTCACTATATGGTCATCTTGTCAATGGTGGGTTCATCCCTTGGCCCAGATGTGGGGCCACGATGCGTCCCCTCACAAAGCCGCCACCATTCATTTCCTATGTATGCACTTTTTTCTTCGCTTGTTGCACAAACTAACATTCCTCTTCCTCTAGGGCAGTATCCGGTTTTGCTGACTCGATCCACTTTTTCTTTTGGTCTTCCAGCCGGTCGATCCCAACACACTCACCACTATACATCCGTTTTAACCAACCGACTATCATCCATCCTATTCATATGACCAAACCTCATCGATCTCACTTTATTATTATTCCTCAGTTACTCCTTTCTTCACACCACACACATCTCTCTTGAACTTTCCTCTTTTAATAATTCTTCACCATTTACAATATCACTGATATACTACTTATATATATATAATATAATATATATATATATATATATTATATATATATAATATAAATTATATAATATATATATATATATAGTATATATTATGATATATAATATATATATATATATATATATATTTATTATATATATACATAATATATATCTATCTTCTTTATCTACCTATACCCCAAGCACTGAGGAGTGTGATGTCAGTGCATACGAAGAAAAGCAGATATAGAGGGAAATTGACAGAACGTCGAAAGTAAGCGTAGCAGTTACCGCGCCTCATGTACCATTAATTAAGTGAGAACTCGGGTCACAGACAGAAAATCCACCCGTAGAGCTTCATGGACCGCGACGGACCCTCAGCATATGGTAAACCGTCAATGTAAGGGTTCATCCCGTTGGCCCAGCTGTCGGGCCGCAACCTTAGCCCCATACAAACCAGCCATTCATCCTCTTATGCACCTTTGATTCTCTCCTCTGCCAAACTCACATGTTCTCTCATTAGACATTCGTTCACCAACTCAATCCACTTTCTCTTTGGTCGTCCCAGCCGTCGGTTGCCCCAACACCATCGCCACATAATACATCGCGCGTAACCACGAATATCATGTCATTCTTTCAACGATGACCAAACATTGTCAAAACTAATTCATTTGATCTTCATTACCCTTTCTTCACACCACACAACTTTCAATTGCGTTTCATTACTCATTTATCAATTCTTCTCACACCTAGCACACCTAAGATGTGTCATCCGAACATTGAACTTTTAGGATCTATACTCATATTCCAGGACATAGTAAACATACCTCGTGGTAAGACCCTAGCGAACTCAAGGCTTAGTCCCTTTTACATTCACCGATGATTTAATTGCACCAGCACCTTCTTACCATTCACAAATTACCTACTACACTGCTTCATCCGTTCCCTTCTCATTCCAAAAACATATACCCTAAATATTAAAACTCAGACAGCTGTTCCAGCTGCTCACCAATCTAACATAACTTCACCACTGAGGAGTTGTCCTTCAGCTCACAACATACCTTATCTTTTCTACGTTAATATTCAAACACCCCTTTTAACCACCCTGCCAAATTTATCTACCAATCCTCTCACTCTTCAGATTCGAAACACAAAACGAAAATCATCCGCATATAATAGGTTAGGGCACCTTCCAATCTCTTCCATTCTCCAATCATATCTAATCACCTTTTCGAGCCATCCCCACCTAGAATTCTAGCTTACAAAACCCATCCATATAACAAAATTGAATAACGAAGGAGGTGCATATTAAACCGTGTCTCACTTCCGCATTAATCCATAAACAATCACCATGACAGCAGTTTATTCTTAACACGCTCCACTAGTTCGTCATGAGCTTATATTTGATTTCCATTGGCAGAAAGGCCTTACCGCACCAACACCATATATCACTAACACCTTTCATAGAGCTTTCCCTATAACTTTGATCGGATACGACTGTTGCAAATCATAAAACCTAAATAAAATTATTTTTGCTCCCTCTTTTCTCATTCATTTGTTCAATGTAAAGATTTGATCCACACATCCATCCTCCACTACTAACGCACCTTGTTCTTCACCGATCCAGTCCTTCGAGTCACTCGACGCATCTCTTGTCGACCAACATGACGCAGCAATATACCTTCCACACACTCAATAAACTAATATTCCCTATAATTTCTACATTTCCCCTTTTTCCCTCTACCTTTATATAAGGGTACTAATTACACGCTTTCCTCAATCCCTTGGAACATATACCCTCTAAACGTTTAATACACAACTTCACAAATCAATCAATTCACCAGTCTACCCTCCGTCTTGATCATTTCAACCAGGTAATTCATCTATTTACCTGCAGGACTTTACCATTCTTTCAACTTTTTCACTCTACCCATTACCTCCTCCAGTTACTAACATAACCCTCATCCCCAAAATACCTTTCTTCTTGCACCATCAAACCCACTCAGTTCACTATCCACCTCTTCATTATGTTAATATGCTAGCGGTATTTCGAAGTTGATCTTTCAACTCCCCTTACATCCATTCAATCAGTTACAAAGCACCTCGCGTATTCATATTACTAAGCAGTTCCGCTATTCTCATTCCCTTAACCTTCGCGCTTCCTGTCCAGAAGAGCTTCCTAGTTCCTTGGTACTCCCCATTACATCTGTTATGCCCATCTAGTAGTATATATATATACTATTATAATTATATTATATATTTATAATATATATATATAGATATATATATATATAATAATATATATAATATATTATAATATATATATATAATAATATATATATATATATATATATATATAGTTATATATATTATAATTATATATATATATATATATTATATATGTGTAAATTGCTTTGGGAATAGATTATCGATTTGAAAACTTTGCTTGATAAATAAAATGCATGAAACTTTTTAGAATTTAGTTTAAAATTAGTGATAATATTTAAAGATTGGCAGATATTAACTACAATATCAGATTTCCTTAAAATTAGAAATTCGTCCTTTCAGTTTATATGTAGATTATTTTTTCCTTTAGTTACTTGCTTACATGTATTTTAGGTTGATAGTTTTCTTTTACTGCGATCTTGCTTTATTGTATTTCTAGGAAATATTTTCTGTATGTGTTTCAGACCTATACGATAGGAGCTTTTGGAAGTACACCTGCCATACTGCCTTCTTTGTTCAATCGCTTGTGTGGCAGGGGCGATTTAGTTATTATGTAAAAGAAAGAAACGCTATATCTTCACCAAAGGCTGAGGTAAAGTTATCTATTTTATATATATATATATTATATATATATATATATAATATAATATATATATATATATATATATATATATAATATATATATATATATATATATATATAATAATTATATATATATTATAGAGAATTTATATATATATATAGTATATAATATAATATATATATTATATAATAGTATATATAATATATTATAATATAATAATATATATTATATAATATATTATTTAATATATTTATATAACTATTATATATACTTATATATATATATTATAATAATATATATATATTATATATATATAATTATATATATATATATTATATAGTAGTATATTATTATATATATATAACTGCTTTATCCCTTGAATGCAGGGAAGTAATAACGGGGGACCACAGGAAAATGTGAACTTTACAAAGCCCGGCTATCCCAACCAGCGCACACAACGTGGTTCGCAGATCGAGTGTTAAGTTAATGTAGCCCCCAGGTAGATAAAACTCCAATTGCCGACGCGGAAGGATATATATATATAATATGTCCTCGTTATATATAATATGATATATAATATATATATATTATAATATATTATATTATATAATTATATATAATAGATATATTATATAAATATCATTGTTATATATATATATATATATATATAATATATAATATATATATTAGTATATTTATACTTATATATATATATATATATATGTATGATATTTAATATATATAATATATAATATATAATAAATATATATATATATTAATTATTATATATAGTTCTTATTATATATATATATATAGTGTAGATAGGAAAGTTCGGTGACAATGGCTAGGAAGGTGGCTGGATGCAGAATTAATCGATTGGTGAATGCAAAGGACTAAGGTCTTGAGTGCTGCTATAGAGGTCTTTCAATGAGAGGTATGTTGTTAACTGTACGTAATTGCTATGGCTAGTGAACATGATTTGTACTGGACTAAGAAGTATAGATCTAAAAGTTCAATGGATTCAGTTGAGACCACATCTTTAGCGGGTTGTGCTAGGTGTGATGAAAGAATTGATAAAGAGAGGAATGAACGTAATTAGAGAGTGGTGTGGGTGTGAGAAAGGCTGGTAATTGAGAGAAATAAATGAAGTTATGTTGGAGCATGGTTATTGGTCATGTGGAAAGGATGAATGGATAGTCTAGCGTGTGTTCGAAAGCGGATGTATAGTGGGTGTGTTTGGGAACGACCGGCTGACGGAGACCCGAAGAGAAAGTGGATTGAGGCGGTGAACGAAATGTCTGAAGGAGAAATGTGAGTTTTGCAGAGGCGGAAATAAAGTGACATGCAGAGGAGAGAGAATGGCGGGTTTGTATGGGGGCATGCGTATTGTCGGTGGGCCCACCTGGCAGAGGAGAACCCTTACATTGACGATGATTTACCATAGTGGAGGTCCGTCGCGAGTGCGCCATGATTGCTTAGGTGGATTTTCTGTCTGTGACGACCTCTCACTAATTAATGGTACATAGGGCGGTAAAGGCATGGGCTTTCTTTTCGGAGTTTGTCATGTTCTGCCTACCTGCTTTTTTTTTCGATGTCTGTAAGCACCTTACCCCAATCATTGGGCAAAGAGGAAGGTGAAGACAGAAAAAAATTAATCAATATTTTATATATATATATATATATATATATATAATATAATATCATATATATATATATATAATATAATAATATATAATATATATTATCATATATATATTATAGTAATAACTATATATATATATTATATAAACTAACTTTTCATATGCGGTGAACTGGAAATTTGTCCTGCTTGCTTCAGGGTATATTAATAACTTTTTGATTTGTAACTCCTTCCGCATTGAATCTTTCCCAGTGTGTACATAAGTCAAAGTCAGACAGTGGGGAAGTTTTTATGTCTGAAATTTTCAGTACCGTATCTGTATCACTTCCAAAATAAACTTTTTACCTGTCTTAATTAAATTTCATAGTTTTTGCTTTGAATATACTATAAATACAGGTCTCTTCCTAGTCTGTAATTATTCAATATCATTAGTATAATTATTTCCTTAGAAAACATTCATCAGAGAACCGTTTTACGACCCTTACATATTTTTGTGTAATGTAAATCAAATCAGTTTTTCAGACACTTATACCTCAAATGATTTTTGAGCTAGTTCTCACTTTCTTTCTTAGGGTGTTGAAACAAAAGCAGCATGTGATCTTCTCATTATTACCCTACTTTCTCCCCTTCATCGAAATTTTAATAATATCTTTAAATGATTTTTCTTTAAAAAATTACTTAAACTGGAAAGCATAACTTCTCGGTTAAACCTTATCAAACCAGGATTTAATGAAAAAAAAACTTTACTACAAATGAAAAAAGATGAAAATCAATCACATAGGTGTTCTAGATGTAAGCACCTCCCTCTCCCCCCCCACACACACACAGGAAAACTGCGTACCATGTATTGATAGGTCGACGCAACACAAGGAAGTCTATTCTCTTGTTTTCCATCATTTGAAACCATTCCTTTTATCTCAACCACTCTCCACATCTAATTCTTTCTCAGTTGTCCTACTCTTTCAATATCTTTTTAGATGAGGCAATTTGTATATGAACTGTAAATAGTACCTCATTTGATATGTATGTCGACTTCACATCAATGAGGTGTAAAAACCGTGTAAAAAAAAATTGCTTAGTTTAATTTATTAGATTTAATTGAATATATATAGTTTTGTGACTAATTATTGCTCGATTGATATTAAACTTTTTAATTTTCGTATAGTAGAAAATAAAATTTGTAAATTGGCAATATTTTGCCCTAATTTCCGCGCTTTGAAAATCACGAATATCTCTTTTCCCGCGAGTGGTGTCAGCGTCGCGAAGTTTAACAAGTCGTCCCGAATTAACAATTTCACTAGTGTTTTAATTTGTAAATAACGGAGCTGTAATATAAAACATGAATTTTATAAAATTGGCTACTTCAAAGTGATGCTAAACTAATAAGGTAAGTAAATTTTTATTTTTATTTTTTATTACTATAGGTGAGGTGAGTATAGGTTTGAAGTTTGCTCTGGCAACCTATTTAAAAGCTCTTATTTAGGTTGTTGGTTGCATTGTATTGTATTGCTAAGTCTGCAGAAATACACTGAATTTTCCAAATTCTTGGCACTTCCATTGAAAATACTGTCTGATATATTATCTAGTTATGTCATTTAAAAAAAAGTTACTTAAATCCTAAGAATTTTATCACAAGTCAGAACTTACAAACTTTGATTCCTGTAATTAAAAAAATTAAAAAATATAATTAAAAATAAAAAGTGGTACAAAAGTATCATTGGAAGTGGTTCCAAGTTTTAATTTTTATAATCTTTAATTTAATTATGACATAAAGGATGAAGAATTTTATTTTATCTTGAACATTTATTATATCACATTTTTTTCTTTGTGCAACCGATCATATTTACTTAAATAAATAAAATATATATACATTTTATTTATTTATTTTATTTTTCTAATTCACTTTTCAATGACAAACACTAAATTTCTATATTCAAAATACTAAACACACTCACACTTTTACTTATGCTCTTGAGACATTTAACACATTTCTATTATTATTATTATTATTATTATTATTATTATTATTATTATTATTGCACGGTTTTAAACCTTCAAGCACTGTTCACTATACAATATTATTGCTATTTTTATTATTATACAATTTTTTTTATCTTTGGAAATATTTTTATACTTTGACACAATTGAGATTTTTGTTCCAAAAAATAAAATTTTCCACAACCTTCTCACCACTGGATATGGACCATGGTAAGCTGGAGCTAATTTGTTTTTGCCATTCTGGGTATCCCTGATTAATATGTACTTACATTCATTCAATGTCCTTGGTGCATATATTTTATTATTATTGCATCTAAATTTTGGGAATGAAGGCAGAAAGAAAAGTGGTTGCAGCTTTTCAGCATTTGTTTGTTGTCCTAGAAGCCAAGGAATAGATTGTGGTGTTGTTGTGGTTTTGAGGCCACAAACTATCTCTTTAGGGTCGTGGGTCCTGGAAAGAAAACCAAAAAACAAAAACAATAATAAATAAACACAATAAAAATCATTTAAAATTTCAAACGGAAAAGTCATCGAGAGCACCACACAAATTTTTAAAAAAATTACCACTAGCAAGGCTGAACCGCATATACGATAGCACCCTGTCACCACTACAAGCGTAAACCGATACCGAACCGATTCAGGAAATAATGACCATAACCTGTAAACCTAAATATATCAAAGCCTTACTAAAGTAACTTAAATCTAAAATATTTTGTCTTAAATAGTTCTCCAAACGTACTCCTTCTCAATTCTCCTACAACAATCTCAATTTCAATATACTCCTTCTAACTTTTCCAACAATTCCTTTTCGATCTCCACTATTATAGTCTTTTACTTTTCGATCTTTTGTTTAATCTCTCTCTT
>JABUQX010004311.1:0-15977 GCA_015478945.1 Trachelipus rathkii | reverse complement strand
CATTCATCCTTTCCACATGACCAAACCATCTCAACATTACTTTCATTTATTCTCTTCATTTACCCCTTTTTTGTCACACCACACCACTCTCTAATACGTTCATTCCTCACTTTAATTCTTTTTTCACACCCAGCATGCCCCTAAGATTGTCCATCTGAACACATTTGAACTTTAGATCTATACTTCTTATTTCCAGACCATAGTCTCACTACCATACAATAACACAGTAACAACATACCCTCATGTAAGACTCTAGCGCAGCAAGACTTAGTCCTTATACATTCACCAACGATTTAATTTGCACCAGCCACCTTCCTGCCATTCAACAACTTTTCCTACTACACTCTGCATCATCCGTTCCCTGTCCATCCAACACATACCCAAATATTTAAACTCAGACACTTGCTCCAGCTGCTCATCATCTAAAATAACTTCACACCGAGGACGCTCCTCACTCACAACCATAACCTTTACTCTTATCTACGTTTACTTTCAAACCCCCTCCTTTTACATACCCTGCAAATCTCTCCACCAATTCCTCTCAAAACCTCTTCAGACTCGCCACACAGAACCAAATCATCCGCATACATATACAATATACAAATATATAATATATATATATATATATATATATATATATATATATATATATATATATATATATATAATATATATATATATATATATATAATATATTATAGATATATATATATATATATATATACACGAAGTATGCATGGTCGTGACATATGGTCCATCTGAGGGTGATGTTGAGGAGAGTGCGATTTTCTGGGATAATCGGAATGATGTTTTGGATGGGGTGAGTAGGAGTTACAGATTGATTGTGTTGGGTGACCTAAATGGTTGGATAGATAATTAAAAAAGGGATGCTATAACAGGTGACTTTGGGGTGACAAGAGAAAATGAGAATGGTAGGAAGGTGGTTGATTTCTGTGAGGAAAGAGATAAGTGTGTAAGTAATACTTTCTTCAAACAAGAGTATTCATAAGTATACTAAGGATGGTATCGAAGTCAAAAGTAGGATTGATTTTGTGTTTCTGGAGGAGATGTTTAAATATGTGAAGGATGTTAAATCAATATGGGGGTAAGGGATGGGAGTATCACATCATTATGATGTTTTATGTAAGATTACGTTATTGGTGGCTTGGATGGAGTGGAAGGGGATAAAGAAGGAAGTGGGAAGAATTAAGAGTGAGAAGTTAAGTGAACATTGTAATACGGAAAAGTATTTTAGAGCTCTTGCAAATAAATCAGTTGAATGTGAACAAGATGAAACTGAACAAATCTGGAAGCAAATGATAGAAGCGTTTGTTAGCAGTGCAAGAGAAATATGTGGATGTGCTAAAGTAGGAAGTAAGAATGTTAAAAGTGAGTGGTGGAATGAAGAGGATTAAAATAAGAGGCATGGTTGATTATAATAAAAGATAATGATGGTTTCAAAAAATAGGTGTTTGAAATTATGTAAGGAAGAAAAATAGAAGACGAAAAGTTGCATACATAGGAGGAAAAATGAAGTAAATGAAGAGTTTGGAAGGAGGACGAATGGGAACTTCCAAGGAAATAGGAAGCTTTTCTGGGAGGTAGCGCGAAAGGTTAAGAATGAGAATAAGGGAAATCTGCATAGAATAATGAATAGGAATGTTGCTTTCCTAACTGATGAAATGGATGCGAGTCGAGTGTGGAGGGACCACTTCGAAAAATCTGCATAGTGTTTGTAGTAATGAAGGGGTGATAACGAATGTTTGTTGGTGTGATGGTACAATAAGGAATAAGTATTTTGGGGATGAGGTAATTAGTAAGGAGGAGGTAATGGGTAGAGTGAGAAAGTTGAAAAATGGTAAATCTGCAAACATAGATGAAATTACTGGTGAAATGATAAAGAATGGAGGCGAGATGGTAATTGAATGGATTTGGAAATTGTGTAACAAAATGTTTATGGAGGGATTGGAGTAGAGCAATAGTGTTGTAGCGAAGATATATGCTGGTATTTTGGTCGAAAGAGTACGTCAAGGGACAGAAAGACTGATTGGTGAAGAACATTGTGCATTTAGAAGTGGTAAAGGATGTGTGGATCAAATTTGTACATTTGAAAAAAATGATTGAGAAAATGAGAGAGAAGAATAAACTGTATTTAGGTTTTATGGATTTGCAGCAGGTGTATGGTAGGATTAATAGGAAAGCTCTATGGCAGGTGTTAGAGAGATACGGTGTTGGTGGTAGGCTTCTGAATAGAATCAAAAGTATGTATGTATGACGATAGTGAAGTGTGTGTAAGAATAAATGGAGTCGAAAGTGATTGGTTTAATATTAATAGCGAATGAGGCAAGGATATGTTATCTTTCCTTGGTTATTCAATTTGTATATGGATGGGGTTATGAATGAATTAGTGGTAGGGGAGGGTATTAGAATGTTTGAGAATGAAAGAGAGCAGAGGGTGCCCGACTTATTATATGCAGATGATTTGGTTTTGTTTGTCAAATCTGAAGAAAGGTTGAGAGGATTGGTAGAGGTATTTGGCATTGTGTGTAAAAGGATGGGTTTGAAATTAAATGTAGATAAGAGTGAGGTTATGGTAGTGAGTGAGGTCAGTTCGTTTTGTGAAGGGATTAAGTCTTGAGTGCGCTAAGGTTTTGCATTAGGGTATGTTGTTACCTGTGTTAATGTATATTAGTAAAACTGTCTGGAATAAGAGGTATAGATCTAAGGTACAAAGTGTTCAGTTGGACAATCAGTTTCGTGTTAGGTGTGAGAAGAATTGATAAAATGAGGATTGAACACATTAGGGAGTTGTGCGGTGTGAAGAAATGCACAAACCAGAGTACATTGAGATGGTTTGATCATATGGAAGGGATGGATGATAGTCGGTTGGTTAAGCATATGCATAGTGATAAGTGTGCTGGGATTCGACCTGCTGGGAGACTGAAGATAAAGTGGATAGAGTCAGTAAAGGAATGCCTGAAGGAGAGGAATGTGAGTTTGGTAAAGGCGAGAAGAAAGGTGCATAATAGGAGTGAATAACGAGGTTTTGTGAAGGAGTATGATTGTGTTCCTGACTGAGGTAATAAGCCCCACATTAACGAGATACTGCAGTGAGGGTCTGTCACAGTCTCGTGAAATCCTGGGGTGGATTTTTCAGAATGTGATGGCTTCTCACTTAAGGGTATAAAGGGGATCGTAAAGTAGGGATTCCTTTTCGACTTGTCATGTTCTTCTTCTACTTTTCTGTTTCCTGTGTATGTGACGCACTTCACCCGTAATCTGGGGATAGGAGGTGGATGACGATGACTAGATTGCTAGAGTTGTCGCAGCTATTGAGGCCCCTTGTCACTGTGACTCAGGTGGGTCTTTTTTGACATGCCTTTATCTATTAGAATTTCTGATTCAACTCGAGTTTCCAAAGGAACTTAAGGATTGTTCTAAGGAGTGAAATTTTGATGTCGTAGGGCTTTAGTGCGTCCTTCTGCCAACACCAATATCTTTGCCAGCTTAAATCTTCGCAATTACATAGAATGTGTTCCGCCATTTTGAGTCACATACAACTTTAACCATTTTTTTAAGGTGATATTGGACTGTCCATGTTCAGTCAGAAGTCCGGGCAAAAATCTAATTTCGTATATGCTCAGAGCAAGCATTTCTTTTGCCTTTCTTGGAGAGGTATCAATTAGACCCTTTGCTTGCCTGAAACCAGGGATATTTGTCCAGTTGTAGTTCATAAATCTATTCCCGTTGTGTCAGAAGTTCTTTTATGTGGCTTTTGGAAAGTGGTCTTGGCTCCTTCCTTGGAGAGGCAATCTGCCTCTTCGTTGCCTGGTGTGCTCTAGCACCCACATCAGAGTAACTTATGTTGAACCAGTTGCTGTAGGGCATATTGGCATTCCCAAACCAATTCTGAATCTCAGCTGTGAGAGTTTTAAGTTCCAACAGCTGCTTAGCATTCAGTCGCCACAGTGATCTTTGCTCTTTGCATTCCCCTACCAAGGTTTATCCGGACACACGCTATTATGGCATAAACCTCTGCTTGAAAGTTGGTGGGAGAATCATCCAGTTCCATACTGCGTTTGCAGTTGGTTCCAACCAGTTCCGCTCCAACCCCACCATTCATTACCGACCCATCAGTGTACCATGTAATGGTTCCTGGATCGAGTTTTGGGCCTCCATCTTTCCATGTTAGGCAGTTTGTAAGAAGAGTTTTGTACTTCTTTCCAAACCTTTTTTTCTCGACATTAGATCCGAGATTGTAATGGCCATCTGTAACTCTGGTACATCTTCCAGTATGCGATGGTGTCCGAGTCCAGTGTTTTGTTTAGTTTGGCAAAGGAGAGTCAGCCTGATCGAACATGACATGGCTTTCCTCTTAATATGCGGATGCAAGAGAGGAAGGCCTATCAGTGCCTCCATGGCTGCAGTAGGGCAGTGTGCATTGCCCCGGTGATTGCTAGGCACACAAGCCTTTGTAATGTTTGTAATTTATTTTGCTCAGTCTCTTGCACCACCTTTGTTCACCAGACGAGTGAGGCATAGGTGATTATAGGTCTGATTACAGTTAGGTACATCCAACTGTTCATTTTAGGTTTCAGCCCACATGTTTTGCCAAGCATTTTCCGGCATGTCTACAGGGCCATTGTGCTCTTATCCACGACTTTTTAGGTGTGGGTTCCACGTGGTTTTTGATCTAGAATTACTTCAGTGGAGGGGTTTATAATGATTCCCCCAATCTTGGGAGCTACGTAATTCAACTTTCTCTTTTTGGTAAAAAGCACTTTAGCTGTTTTGCTCAGATTGATGTTCAGTTCTCTGTCTAGACACCAGTTGTAAACATGCTGTTGCATGAGCTCCATTAGAACTTCTGTATGCTTGCCTCTAATGATAATTTCAAGGTCATATAATTTCAACCTCAAATCCTGATTCGCTGAGTTTGGTGAGGAGGTCATCAACAACCATGGTCCACAAAAGAGGTGACAGCACCCCTTCCTGGGGGCATCTCCTCACAGCCGCCAGAGTGATTGTCTCCTCTCTCAGTTTAGCGGTGATATGTCTCGTCTCCAATATTACCTTTATCCAGGCAATCATTGAGAGGTTAACACCTTTGGCGGGAGCAGCTAGCTCCATTATTGCATACAAGGTGTCAAATGCACCCTGTATATCCAAGAAAGCGCACATTGCCACTTCCTTATGTTCTAGGACTCCCTTCAGCTTGGATACTAAGCTGTGTAGGGCGCCAACTGTTGAATTTCCGGATTGGTAAGCCCATTGGTTAGGGTCAGTTTCCTTTTCTATATTAGTTTCTACCCTTATATGGTAGTCAATCACCTTTTCCATTGTTTTTAATAGGAATGACGTTAGACTTATTGGTCGATTTGACCTGTGGTCGGACATAGAGCGTCACCCTGTCTTAGGGTTTAAGACCACCCTTACATTCCTTCACAGCTGAAGAATATATCCAAGTGCATAAGTCATCCTAAAGACCTTCACCAGCAGAGGAAGAAGGCTCTCCAATCCTTGTTGAAGCAAGGCAGGAAATATACCGTTCCCTCCAGGAGATTTTTGGGACCAAAGGATTTTATTGCCCATTCTATCCTATCTGGAGAGAAGATTCTACCAGACAGACTCTCATCCCATTTGTCAGGACTTCCCCCTCCCCACTCTTCCACCTCCTCACCACCCTCAACTATTTCGTTATGAAGAAAGTGGGTATTTAAAAGTTTCACTAAGGTTTCGCTGTGGCCAATTGTATAGCTGCTATCTGTTATAAAGAAGGAACAGACTATTAGATTGGTCTTTTCAAGCACTTTATGTAGACATGCAGCTACAGGTTGACATTCAATGTCTTCACACACAGTTCTCCAAGTTCTTTTGGATTTTGTGAGTTCTCCCTTATAAATGGTTAAGGCTGTTTTGTACAGTTCCCAATTTTTTTCCCGCTTTGTTGAAGTGTTTTCTGTCATTAGACCTTAGAGTGGTTAATTCTTGGTTCCACCAAGGGCTGCTTCTAGTTACCCTCCTTTTTTTCTGTCAACTGTTTTCATACAACTCATATACGAGTGTTTGAAGTTAGGCAGTGGATACATCTAGGTCCTGTGAATTTAATGGTCCCTTTACTGTATATCCTCCACACCCTTCTTAAGGAGCTCTTTATACAGGCTCCAGTTTCTTAGCTTGGGTACTCTTCACTCCTCATCAACTTTCTCCATAGCTATGATCTGAAATCTGATGTGCCTATGGTCTGAATGAGAGACCTCGTCAGACACATGCCAGTTCAAAATCTGTGTGCTAAGAGCAGCACTGGTTTAAGTTAGGACTAAGACCTCTTGTCTATTTGATGTGATGAATGTTGGTTTATTGCCCTCATTCATAGCATCAATACCATATTGAGTTAAGAACTCAAAGATGCACTCACCTCTGTTGTTGATGTATCGGTTGCCGACTTAGCATGATGTAGGTTGATTTGAGGGCAGCCTAGATATCCTTTACTTTCCATTACGTCGATTTTGGTTTGGGGCCCCAAGTGGGTACCCTCAACGAGATCGACGATCGCGAGCAATCACTCTCACTCAAGGTGACCACCATGATGGGATTTCCTGTTTTTTTCGGTTGAACTCCAGAGGTTGTCGCCTTTCCTGGACCAGCTGAGGCATTCCCATCACCGCTTGGAGTGTGCTTCGATTTTGTTTGTTTCTTAGAAAGGGTAATTCTGCTATATTTTACAGCATCGGTGCTCATTTTGCTTCCACCAGGGATGGGAAGCAAACTCTCATCCGCTGGTTTTCCGTTCCTTCTCCTAAGTTTCACACTGCCAAATTTATAGCTGAAAAGATAATTCATATATCTCAGCTTAGCTTCGGAGTGTTGGTCCAGAGAAAGGACCAGTTGCACTGTTTCGTCCCTGTCTTCCCTCTTCAGGACCTTCCACTCTTATACTTTCAAATCGTGGTTCTGTGCTTTGACAAAGGCAAGAATTCTATCACTCTTGTCCTTTGCACTATTTGGGAAGAGACCAATTAGCACTATGGGCCGAGGGATTTCATCTCCCTCTACTGCCCTCAGATTTTCTCCCTCCCAATGCTTTAGCTGCCCAACAGTGAGTTTCAGAAACTTGGTTGTGGCTTCATCATCAAAGTTGAAGAGCACCCATCCTGGTTTGAGAACAGACCCGTGGAAGCTTGGCCGTTTGATACAGTCCTTTGACCCCACAATTCTGTTCAAAATTTCTTCTTGTATAGACTTTAATTGATCCAATGACAAAATTTCTTCTGGATAGTCTTTGTAGCTTTCCTATTTTTAACTTCATTCATGATTGTGATAGGAAAAAATTGTGGCCATTGGCGACTCAATGCCTCGCTCTGGGTGATGTTTGTGAGGCGCCATTTGGAGTAAGTAGATATGTGCAGGCATTTTTTTTCTGAGGGGATGCAACAGGCCAGAGCCAGCTTTCGGGCCTCCGAAGGATCGTGCCAGTTCTTTACTAGCCATTTACTTGTGCCTCTTCATGGCTGAGTCTGAGAGGTGCTACGGTGTTAGACGGAGCCTTTGACAGGACTCCTCAAATTCGGTTGATACATCCCAGAGAAGGTGTATCGAACAGATTGGGTTAGTCTTCCGTCCCCCTGACAGGAACTTGAGGCCCTTTTCAGTTGGGGTTTCAGAGGCTTTGAGTGGAGGTCTAGAGGACTCTATGGTTGGAGCGCTTAAGGGGGTGTCACCTGTAAAAAAAATTTCAATATCCAGTAATCATTGATAAAGCGAAGTGTTATACGGTCAAACGCAGAAGGGCCTAGCTTTTTAAGTTACTATCTTCCCAGAGACCACTCGATCCACGAAGGCACAGATTACGGACCTTGAGATGGTCTCTGGGTTTGAGTTAAGCTCCGATCCGAGAAGGGGCGCACCAAGGCGAAAGGGAAGGGGGACTACATACGATCCTTTAACTTTCGTCCTATTATTTTAACATTCGTTCTTTCCAAAGTTTTTGAATCTTTCCTTAAGACTTAGATTTGAAAACATTTCAAATCTTCTTAACTTATCTCACAACTCTAGTATGGATTCAGTTGGGAAAGTTCTACTCGGAGTCTTTTTTTCTTCTCCTCTGATGTCTTGTTCTGTAATCTTCGGCGTTTCAGAATAATTTTTTGGGTTGTGGCGCTTGAACTATCGAACCCGTTTGATAGAATCGACAACAAAGCTTTGACTTCAATTAGTTTTACTTCTTATTCAGTATCGATGATGATTTAGATTTCTTTCAGTTCGCTCTATAGCTCATATTGTAGGCAACCATTTATCATTTTTCATAACAATAAAAAATGGTGCTCGTCTGAGTCCTCTTCTATTCTCAACTCTTCTTCTGCATTTCATTAATAATTTGCTATTTATCACTTGGTTTCATATCCATATTATACGTCGAACACCATTCTATTAATCATTCATTGTTCAGATATCTACTTAGTATAAAGAGGAACCGTAACATGATGGTGGCCAAAGAACATTTGTCTTCTGATATTCTTTATCCAACAGGGCAAAACGATTGTATGAATTTATTTTCTCCGATCTTTCTTGAAAGGATTATTTATTGATGTCTCTGGGTTAACGAGGCTTGTATAAGGATTTGGGTGGTTGATGCGTTTGATCAGATATTATAACATCTCAGTTGGTTCTCTGATGGGGTGTTTATTCACCCTTCTAAGTGATGAAGGAATTCGCATTTTGAGGGTGTTTGTTTCGCACACATGTCTCTTGAAATGGGGGAATTTTTATTTTTAAACATGAATCTGATGAACAGACAGACGACGACCCCAGAAGCAGATCAGACGAACGACGACAGAACGAAAGACAGCAGACAGACAGAAGACAGACAGAGTCTGCCCACTGACCTTTTCAGTCTTTATTTATTGGTCGTTGACACTTTATATTTATCACTTTCTACTACAATGGACACTACTCTTCAACGCTTTAGTCGTAATGATCCGTTGTGAGTCCTCATCTTTTCTGGTAAGCTTTTTGGTCATTTAGTGCATGGTCATGCTTATAGTTGGTTTAATTCTTCAATTTTTTAATTCCTTTAAACCTGTATCTCTTATGTAGTGATGTCGGGTTTAATGTGATAAGTATATTTAAGGGACTGATTTTTCCAACTCTTCAAGAATGTGCAAGGAATCTTGCCTTTTAGAAATAGGTTGATATATATATATATAATAGTATATATATATTATACTATATTTATATATATATATTTATATATAATATATTATATTATTTATTATTGTTTATAGTATATATATATATATATTTTAATTATATATTTAAATAAAATAATTATATATGATATTATATATATTATATATATATTATGTTATATATATATATAGTATATATATTATATATATATATATATAATATATATATATATTATATTTATTATGTATTTATATATCAACAGATATAAACAATATAATTCCTATATAATCTAGAGCTAATATATATATATATATATTATATATTATATATATATATATTCCTATTATATATATATAATATTATAATATATATTTTATATACTATTAATCAATTAAAGATCTTATATATTACATTCTTCATAATTATTTACAACAACTGCGTTTCTCAATAACATTTTAACAGAAACTGATATATATATATATATACTATACTATATAGTATATATATTATTTATATATATATAGATATAGTATATTATATATATATATATCTATTTATTATATAATATATAGTATAATTATCTATTAATATTAGGTATTTCTTTCTTTTAAGTGAATGCAATTCGAAGCTTTAGCATTCAAAAAGCTCATTTTTCAGAGTTAATACTTTGTGTATGAGCCCAAAATATTTTCCTTTGAATTTTCATTGGGATAATTACAAAGCTTATTATATAGTTATATATATATAATTATTATATATATATTGTTATATTATATTTTAATATATTATATATATATATATATATATAAGTATATATATATATATATATATTATAATGTATATATATTTATTTATTATATATATTATATATATATATATATATATTATATATATATATATATATATATAGTATATATATACTATATATATTAGTATTATATTAATATATAATATATAGGTATATATATATTATATATATATAATTATTTATTTATTAAATATTATATATATTTATTAGTTAGTATATATATATATTATATATATATATAATATTATATGCTATAGTATATATAGTATATATATAGTATATATTTAATTTATAATATGTATATTATATTATATAATATAGTTATATATATATATTATATATTATATATCTATATTATAATATAATATATATATATTGTATATAGTTATATATTATATATATATAATATACTATATATAGTATATATTATACATTCGTAGGTATATAATATATATTTATATTTGATATATAATAATATATTATAATATATACTTTAATATATATTAGTATTTATATAGTATATAATATATTATTAATTTATGATTATATATATTATATATATATATATATGGTATATATACTGTATATATTATTATTATAATATATATTATATATATATTTTATATATATATATATATATTTATATATATATATGATAGTTATATATTTAATAGAGATTATTATCAGCCGCCAAATGCTATCGTCATACTGAGAGTTGCAGCGGAGAATAGCTGGTCTGAGAAGCTTAGCTGTAGGTAGAAAGCAACAGCTAGTTGACCCTCACTAATACTGGAACGAAAACAGTTAAAACTATATATATAAAATAATAGTTTTAAAATTAGTAATTTACTACTTCATTATCTATCGTTGATGTATCTCTTTCAGTTTTTCTACTAATAAAACTCTCATAAAACCTGTTATATATATATATTTATATTATATATTAAGTATATTTATATATATATTATAATATATTATATCATTATAGTATATGTATTGATATATAGTATATATAGTATATACTTATAATATATATATATATATAATATATATATAATATATGTATAATATATATATGGTAGTATTCATAATTTGAATCAGTGCATCTTGTTCTGAAAAAAATTCTAAAGTGCAAAAATTTTCTAAGTTTAAGAAAAGTTAAGTTGTTACGTTTTAAAGAATTGTTTAGCTGGCAAGCTTTGGCTATATTCAGAAGTTTTTGCCCATAAAGAATTTTCTTAAACAACTTTACTTTACTAAACTTTTCTGAACTTAAAAATTTTTTTTGAACTTAGAAATTTTTTCAGGAAATAATTCACTGATTTCAAATCTAGATATTTACATATATATATATTATTATATCCTATTATAGTATTATATATAGTATATATATATATATTATATATATATATTATTATATTTTTATAATATATATTTATAATATATAGTATATATATAGGCCTATATATTATAGTATATTATATTTATTATGATATTGTTAGCTATATTATATATATATACTATACTATAACTATAATATATATATATAGTATATATATATAATATATATATAGGCCTATTATATAATATATATATAATATTATATATATATTTATATAATATATATATATTATTATTATATATATTATATATATATATATATATTATTTAATATATTATTATTATATTTATATAGAAATATATATAGTTATATTTATTTATTATGATATATTTTTTAATATACTATATAGTATATATATAATAGTATGTATATATATATATATATAGTATATAATTATATATATATATTATTATATATAATTGTATATTATATATATATATATACTAATATATATATATTATATATAGATATATATAGTATATATATATATATTATATTTTATATTTATATATATAAGTGGGTATATATATTATTTTATATATATATATATATATTATTGTATATATTATATATATATGTATTTATATATTATAGTTTAATATATTATATTATGATTAGATATATAATAATATATATATAATATATATTATATATATTATTATGTAGGGGTATATATATAGATATATTATTTTTAAGAATAGGGACGCGAAAATGTTTGAGATGGGCGTTTTGGTGGATTTAAAAAAAAAATTATTACAATTTTCTAGCCTAGTCCCTTTTTTTTGGTCTTTGAAGCTTTGCTGATTAATGACTTTTTCTCTTTTACTTCCAAAAGGAATATTATGTGGAGTAGATAGATGAAGGAACTTTTGAATGTTTCTGGTTTATAGTTTATAAAAGAGAGAAAATAGGGTTAAATTTAAATATATTATTAATAATAATAATATATAATAATTATAATAATAATTAATAATAATAATAATATAATAATATATAATATATTAATAAATATATAATAATTAATAATAATATCTTTAATCTTAAACGAAAATTTACTTGCTCATCTAGTAGCCAAAGAGGCATAAACACTTGAACATATTATATTATTAGAAAAACGAAACGTCTTTATAGCTTAAACTTTAATTATTGTTCTATTTCCAAAGAAATCTCGTAGAAATGCTACAGAGATAATTGAAAAAAAGACTTTTTCATTTTTACTTATCACCACATATAAGTAATTTTTATACATTGAGAAAGTACATATAAAAAAGTACACTCAAAGCAAATTAAGTTTGTTTATTAATAGAAATAATATTTCATTAAACACATCAAAATAAACAAAATAGAAAATATTGAGAGAGCAAGAAGCTAATGGGCTGTGGAGACTGTCCCAGTCAAATAATTATTTATCCAACAATGCCCATGCACATGTACAACATTCCACTGTGCACTCTAAGCTCTTGTTATTCATAACAAAGCAATGATATAATCCCTGCAAGCGCAAATGTAAGCTGAATGTACATGCTAACCCACTACAATTAATAGTTTGTGATAGTGGTAGTTTACACTACGGTTTTACCTTCCTGACTAATAATCAGCATTGGGTTAGTCAAATATTAATTATATGGATGCGCAAACATCCATATATCTATCCAATACTTTTTAAATGTTGCACGAATACACTTCACCAACTTGCGGTAACGATTCCATAATTTACAACATCTGAATGAATGTTTTTTTTTTAACATCAAATGAGTCTTCTTCTTAATTTTTATTATTAGTGAGCCTGGTTCTCGGTCGTGTCTAAAAAAAAAAGTTTTTCCTTCATAAGTATTGATATTATATAAATTTTTGTGGAATTAAATATCCCTTTAGAATTTCTTTTTCTACAGAAACATTCTACTCGTTCGCTCTAATCATGGCCTTTACGACTACCCCGAATCTCCTTGTTGGCTGCTAAGTTTGCCACTTCTCAATATTATATGTATTGTTTTACATAAAGGCAAATTGTGCACAATATCTAATACTGGCCTAACATAGCCAATTACTACACTTACTTATATTTCTACTTGTAATGACATTGCGATTTATTATGCGCAGCATCTTACCTAGCATTTTATTCTTGCTTCCAAACACGGATTAGCTATTTAGATACGGCTTGTATCAATCTTACTATTTTTCTTGTTTCGACTCAAGCAATCCATTCCATTGCCTTAGTTTAAATATTATATTTTTGAAGGAACTAGATTGATAGTTAAATATTTTATAGTTAAAATTTATTGTGGCACTTATCTCCAAAAAGAAGTTTATAAGATCGTTTTTGAGTATTTAAACCTATTCATTGTTCTTTACTGAGATTTAGCTTTAAAATAACAATATTAGCTGCAACTTAGACCTTATATAAATCCTGATTAAACATTTAAATATATATGAGGACCTTGCGATAATTGGATCTCCATGGTCAATGCAGTCAGTAATGCATTCCATAAATTCTAAAAGGTTTGCTTGGCATGATCTCCCCTTTTAAAACCATGCTTGGGAGTCTTAGAATATCTTGTTATCGGACAAATGTTTCTCTATATGACCTTTCAATAACTTTTTCAAAACTTTTACAACCAGAGATGTTAATCTAACTGGCCTATAATTTACCAAATCGTTTTTACTACCTTTCCTATAAATAAACACAACATATGCTGCTTTCCAGACCTCTTGTACCTTACCAAATATTATAGATCGTTTAAAAATCAAATGCAGTGCCTTTCCAATGCTTCTACTACCCTCATTCATGATTCCACCATTTAAACCATCAGGGCCTACCTACAGCTTTACTTGGGCCATATGACCCAGTAAAGATTTCATTTCTTTTACCTCAAATTTATGTTGCTTATTTATTGCATGCATATGCATACCAGGACTATTAGTCTCCAAACTATTATCCAATCTTTCCTCAGTAAACATTGACGCACAATAAGCATTGAAACTGATACCCAACTCCTTATCTGTACTCACTAAATTTTCATCAGTTTTAATTGGACCAATAGTTCTATTCTTACTTTTCAATTTATAAAAGGTAAAATATCTTTTTGGGTTCTTATTACTATTCCTTGCTAAATTAATTTCTCCCACCCAATTTGCCTTTCTTATTGACTGGTTAAGTTCCTTTCTATTTTTCCAATAATTTTCTAAAACTTCCTCCCTATTACTACTCTTGAATATTTTAAAACATCTATGTTTTTCATTTATTTTCTCTTATCTCTCTATTCCACCAAATAGGTTTTCTCTTCCCCACCCTAATGGGTCTATCTTTAATACATACTGACTGAATATTCATAAAAATTTACTTAAAGTGTTCCCACATGACAAAACAATTTTGGTCTTTAAATTCCTTATCCCAGTCAATTAAACTAAGCATTCTCGAAATCTGGTAAAATTTCCATTTCTGAAATCTAAGGTCTTTTCCTTATTAACTTGCAATCTGGGACCAGATTTCATATTCATGTTAACTATAATTATATTATGGTCGCTAATTCCTAAATTCTCCTCGACTCTATCCCATTCACCATACTTTCTCCGTTAGTTAATATTATGTCTAGCAGTGATGCGTGTCTGTCTGTCTTGTAGGTTCATGGACCACCTGGCTCAAAATGTTGTATAGTATTCAATTTATAAATACATTTTGAAAAGTCCGACCTAGGTATCATATCATAAAGTCCCCAATTAGTAAAACCTCAGTCTTCCCTTTAGAAAACTTAACATTACCATTGGTCCTCTCCGATCCTTCCCCATCTGGAAGACAGTCAGACTTGTTACTGCAGGTCGCAGGCTGACTGACTTTCAAGATCCTAATCTTATTATTTCTACTTTCTACAACTCTCCATTCATCTGCAGACCTATTAATTACAACTTTAGCACTTTCCGCTCTTATCTCCCTGCCCAGGTGAATCACTAGTCTTCTCTATCCCTGTAGCCCACTCCCTCCTAGTCTCGACATCCATACTAACTTTTTTCCTAACACTTTTCTCCTTTCTCAACTCAAATACCAATTCATTCAATTCAGTCTTCTTTTGACTCTGCCTTGCAATCTCCTTTCTTAACAACATATTCTCTGCATTCAAAATACAAACAGGACACTCATTCACATGTTCTCCTCTCACAGTCCCACAACTATCAAACAGAGCATAAATACTTTAAATTATTATTAGGTTTACTGGCTTAGAACTACCGTATGTTTTAAAGATTTAGAAGTAGACCTAACTTGAGGGTTATTAACAATTGGATTTAATTTAGCTTTACTACTAAAATAAATGTAGGCCTACCTATTACTAACTACAGTTAAATAAAAATCACTATAGCCTACTACTAACTTGAAATAAATTAACAAATATCTCAATTTAAGGTAAAACTTAAGCAAACTTAAACTTAGTCTAGCCTAAGCTTGTCCTTAAGAATTCCAAATAAGCCAAATTAATTATAAATTTAACTACCGTATATTATAAATTTAACTTTGCTATTAATTTAAATGAGTATTATGCTATAGTTGAATAATATTCATTAAGACTTAAATTAAATTAAAAAAGA
>JABUQX010004310.1:20000-24774 GCA_015478945.1 Trachelipus rathkii | reverse complement strand
AATAATGATTCTAAAAATAATTAAAACCATAAGTTTTGATTCCGTCAGTTTTTAAAATATTTTTTTTTTTTTTAACTAAAGGAAATACCTCCAAGGGTAACGCGCAAAGATGGCGGAGTCGCGGGATATCTCGGCCTTCGGGGGACGAAGGGATAGGACTATTTTGCTCCCTCCGGGGAGGGTCTCCGGAACGCCCGCTCTTTGGTGTTTGGGTGTCGCGGGGGTTCCTCGCCCCTCCCTACGGGGTATGGAAAAAGTCCCCGTGTCCCGTCGGCTCGAGCCCCCACTCTTTTTTTTTTTCTTTTTTTTTTTTTTAAGGTTTATATTTTTATCTTATCATCATTTCTTTTTATATTTTGGTGTAGCTTTACAGCTGATTCTAAGTGATGGTAATTGGTTTTTCTGTAAGTTTCGTACTTTTGATGATATTTCATTTATGAAAATTTTTTTTTTTTTTTTTTTTTTTTCTTATTTTTGTAATAAGGGCTTTATACGCTGATTTCAAATATGTTTATTTGGGTTTTTTTCCACCCCCCTGTAATGTCGTTTTTGAGATATTTCATTTTTAAATTTTATTTTATTTAAGTGGATTTTTAAATAATTATTTAAATATTTCGAACTTTTGAATCATGGATCATACACACTATTGAAATTCACTATTAGGGGTATCATATACTAGCGAATATTTAAAAAAAAAAAAAAAAATAAAACTGAGGAGTCTTAAAACATAACAGGTGCTCTATAACTGGTGGGCTACTTATTTATTATAGGCTACTAAGTATATAATATGGGTTTACTATATATTATACCATATATACACTGTTATAATTGTTGTTTGGACCGTTATATATATATTATATATTATAATATATATCATATACTACCTTTATAATATACTATCTAGGTAACTCACTATACTATTATCTATACTATATAAAGCGTTTTTCGCTTATACTTTGTCTTTGTGCTTACGAAACGTAAGAATGGCTCGAGTTTGCGTTCGTCTTTTGTCAAACGTACCGAAAAATTGCAAGAAATGCTCACCAAACGTAAGATTTCCTAAATTCTGAAGGTTGCTATTTCCCGTGCTTGCCGAATTTAAGCACGCTCTACGAAAAATGTAAAACAACGATGGCGCTTGCGCTGTTGGGAATTGTGAATGTTTCTCATTCAATAAAAAATAGTTTACTATATAATCTAATGGTGGTTCCCCAAATGGATAAATCCGGCATACAATATATAGGGGTATAGATAATTTGGTTTTTTCCTTTATTATATATTATATTTAGTAAGGTTAGGGTATTGGATATAATAATATACTTTATAATATATAAAATTATTCACTTAATACCTCTCATATTATACTATATAATACTTATAAATAGATCCAACAGTAGTATATATAATATATAACCTATATAATATAAATATATATACTAGTATATATATATATATTATATATATATTATTATATATATATTATGAATATATTATATATATTATATTATATATATATATTATATATATATATATAATACTTTAGTTAACTTGTTGTCTTAAAGAAGTACTGCAAATTCTATATATTTATGTATCATTATTTTTAATAATTTATAGGGTAATCATTAACTTTAGGGGTAAACGCTACCTAACTAACTTAACCTAACTAACCTAACGCTAATGCTAACAAACTTAACACAAATTAACTAACCTAATATTAACGGGTTCACCATTATAAATGTCCATAACATACTATATATATATATATATAATATATATATATACTATAACTATTTTATTATATATATAATATATTATATATTTATATAATATATACTTAAGAAACTTATTATACTATCTATATGATAAAATATATGTATATATATAGTATATAGTATATATTATATATATATTATATATATATATATTAATTATAGGTGATATAGTATATATGTATTAGTATATATGATAAATATATATATATATATATATTATATCAACTATATTATATATATATATTTATAATATATTTTTATATATTAATATATATATATACTATATTATATTATATTATATTATATATCACGTGTCTGAATGTAGAGCTTAAGTGAAAAAAAAAAAAAAACCAAACCTTGCTCTACTTTCCTTGGAGCTGAAAAGAACATTAAGCAGTTCTTTTTCTTGAATCCCTTTTTGAGGGGTGGAGCCCCCCGTTTTGCCTTTGTCACTGTTTTGTGGACATATTTTTGTGGAGGAGACCCCGCTTTCCTCTTAAATGATTAAATGAAGTTCGAAGCTATATCATTTTCTCTCAAAGTGGGAGCAAGCAAGTCTCTTGATTCACCAATTATAGCAACATTCAAATACTTTTCTACCCACTTTGCCTAGGCCCTTTTACCTAATATCCACTGGCATGGTAATTAGGCGAACGTCATTTAATTAAACTTATGTTGTCATAGACTTGAATGATGAATCTTATTTTCGATTTAACTGAGATCAGCTCAACAATATACTAAACCTTTTCTCAAATTCAATTCTTCTCATTATACTGTCAACCCCTTTCTCCTTCTGGGTTCCTTCGATCATCAACTTACCTCTGTATTCTGTTCTATTTTTTCAACTCTTCTGCAGGAACAGCTCCCTCCTTCAGCCAGGAAACGTTTTTGACATTTTGGTGTTTGCAAACTGATTGAACTTGCGTTGATACTTCTTTGATTTTCCCTGAGAAGATTTACTCTTTTGGCTGGAGGGGTTCCTCAGGGGGCGCAGAATGTATAGCCAAGGTGATTTCCTCCGGCCTGAAGTCGTAAATTCTGTTTTTATTTCTTTTCAACTAAATCTCATAAATATTGGTTTAACTATGTTTGTTCTCTTGTTCTCCGTCGCAGGGAAGATGCCTTCAGAAACTTTTGACATCTTTAAACTCCAATCTGAAGTTATTTATATTTTATATTGGAATTGCTCAAATTCTATTCATTGCCATACTAAAAACTTTTTTTTATGCCAGCAAAAGATAAATATTTCCTACTTTCGTTCTTCACTCTCTTTCTGGCACTTTGCAAGAAAAAAAATAACATCTACAACTTTGCCTCTTCATGTTTCCCTCTTCTCGTTTCTTTCGATGCCATTTGTACTGCCTTATCTTCTACTAAAGCTGAACTTTTCGCTTGATCATTTGCTTCTAATTCTCTCCACTCTTTATGCTTCTTTCTCTACCTACCTCCAACTCGTTTACTCCAAGCATTGTGATTTCTTGTTAAGACATGATTTCTTGTTTAAGACATGATTTCTTGTTAAGACATGATTTGTGCTCTATCTAAACTTAACACTAAGAGGATGTTTGGTCCGGACGGATATTTCTTCTGCTTTCTCGAAACTTGCCACCTTCCTCTTTTCCGTAGTTGTTCTAGGTATCTTTCTGGATGCCATTCGATAGTGGGTCGCCTCCCACTAACTGATTATTATCCTGCTCTCCGACAAGGCTTCCGGTCTTACTGGCAGGAATGATGGGAGATTGATCAGCTAGGGGGGAAACTTAGAAACATAAAGCCAAACATTGTTGAGTGGTCTTCCTCTCACCGACGAAAGCGCTTGCACGAGGTGATACTTTCATGCATCCGCATTGGCCACACAAATGCTCACAGCAGTATATGCCGGGATCCCCCTCAATTTGAAATTCTTGCGTGAACAATGTCCACAATCTGTTCCAGAAAATCTTCATTGATTGCCCAACTGGACCTCATTCGCGTCCGTCATTTTTCCTACTCTATTGTCCATAACACCTATTATCCCAAATCTTGTCTGAATCCTCCCACTTTAATAGTAACTCTATCTTTCTTTTATTTCCAAGAACTAAATATTCTTAACAACAAATAATTTTTATGTAACATTAGGACTATGTACAATGTAAGGACATCTTTTTATTTATATTTTTTTAACTGAATATTTATTTTACCATCTAAATTTTCTTTTGCGACATTTAAAATAAGCATGAGCCAGGACCCCACCCATGGAGTTGATTATTCAGCCCTGGGAACTGCGCTTTGCTTGCCGTAGTGCTCTTACCACTTAACTACTGGCTTCTTTTATATTAAATAAATTATAATAACCAAAAAAACTAACATTAATACTATATTATATATATATTATATATATATATATATTATATATTATATATATATATATCTTTATCTATATATATATATATATATATTATATATATATATGATATATTTATATATATAATATCATATATAATATATATATATATATATATATATATTTTATGATATATATATATATATATATCATAAATAACAACACCAAATATATACAAATATACATATCATTATCATTATTGGCATTATTAATATCACTAACATTAACGTTGATATTATTAACATTACAATCATCTTGCTAACACTGGCACTATTGTCAATAATCTATTATCACTGTTTAATTATTTACAACTATCATTATATTTAACCTATTATTACCGACTATTAAAACACCTCAACCTGTACATGTGAAGAAACAATAATAAAAATATAGCCTTCATGGGAAGGAAACTAACACCGAGAGGGGGGGGGGGTTCCAGTCCCTATCAGATGTGTGAAATAGTCCTTTTCTAGGGTAAAGTCCTGAATATGCTCATTCGAAGTCTAACCTTAATTGCGTAGATTTGAAGATTTATGTACCAATGTCCAAATTGTGAACTATTGCCAAAAAATATTTCTTTTTTTTTTTTTTTTTTTTTTTTTTTTGCGAAAAAAATAGG
>JABUQX010004310.1:15000-17500 GCA_015478945.1 Trachelipus rathkii | reverse complement strand
AAACCATTTGGGCCTTGTTTTTTAACTATTCCAACAATGTTATATTTTACAACTTATATTTACATGAACAGTGATTCAGGTAAAGATGGTTTATGGTACATTTTGTCTTCTTAGTTCGATTTGAATACGTTTCAACGCTTCTTACGTTAGGTTTAGGTTAATGTTAAGTTAGGTTTAGTTACGTTAGGTTAGGACAGAATACAATTTTTTTCATATTTTTACGTACCTTTTGACCACGTTTCCTTCCATTGTGTTAATATGAGCTTCAGTTTGTGGGTTAACAAAACTTTATTGAATGGTTTACAGTTAAATGCTGTAGATCTCGATCATTTAAATTTTTATATCCCTTCCATTCATCGGTTATTACTAAGGTTCCGTTTTCAATGTATTCTTGGAGAATTTCTCGTAGCGTTTCACTCTTTCCTTCTCCAACACTCATTTAGAAGCTCTAAAACCTTTTCTCTCAATTCCTCCCCACTCTCTTTTATCATCCCAACTGCCATTCCATCTTCTCCAGGAACTTTTTCATTTTTCATTTTCTTTATGGCCTCTTCTAGTTGGTGATTCCACCCTCTATCTCCTCTTTCTCATCTGTCTCAAACATATTATCCTAATCTTTTACTTTAATAACTGTCTTTGACAGTGTCCCCATTTTTCGCCTTCTGCAACTTCACAATAAATACATATTTATATATTTTATATATATATATATAATATATATATATTATATTACTTATATATATATATATATATTATATATATATTATATATATATATATATATATATTATATATATATATTATATATTATATATTATGATATATTGAGTATATATATATATACAGCATCCGAAGAGTTCAGGCATGTAACTAGAAAAATTATAACTCTAACGAAAATAAATAACGCATTTTGATGTTCCGGAGTAATTTCATCGAACAACTTAAAAAAAATTTATTTTATTCTAATATTTATTAAGAACACGCTTAAATTTAGTAAAATCTTAGACCTGGAGTGCTGTAATGCTCTGATTGACTTGAACTGCTTAGTTTCTCGAGACAAAGTTGCCAATACCACTTTTTTTACGCTTTGGAGAAAATGCATTTTTTCTTTTTATATCCTTTTAGGGGGTTCGAGCCGACGAGGGAAGAGGGGGGACGAAGTTCCCCCGTCGTCCCCCAGTAGGCCGACAGTCTATCCATCGTTCTTGTTTACACGTGGGTATTCTTAGTTAAAAAAATTCAACATTTGGCCCCTTTGCGCTCAGTCCGAGTAAGCGGCATCTTCGAATTCTCAAAAAACTAATTTTTTACAACATTTTTAAAAATTTTAATTTTTTAAAAAAGCGTTTTTTTTTTTGTTTTTTTTTTTATTTTCTGGGTAAAAAATGTCCTCCTGTTAATAAAATTATATTTTATTTTTCGTGTAGATGTTATAGTTTTCTAGTTACATGCCTGAACTCTTCGGGATGCTGACCATATACCGTATATTTATATACTATAAACGTCCCTGTTATGTTTTAACAGACTACGTCAGTTAACTTTGATTTTTTTTTTGTTTTTTTTTACATATTGCTAGTTATATGAATACTAACAATGAATTTCAGGGGTGATGGAAATGGATCCAAAAGTTCGAAATATTTTAAATAATTATTTACAAATCACGAATTTATATGCAATAATTTTAAAAATGGATTCGAAAAAGTACGACCTTACAGACAAACAATTACATATTGAAATAGCGTATAAAGCTTATTACAAAAATGTAAAACAAAAAAAAACAAAAAAAATATTTTTTTTTCATAAATGAAATATCTCGAAAAGTAAACACTTACAGAAAAACAATTACAGATTTGTTGTGTCTAAAATTTTAGTTACAAAAATGTAAAAAAAAAACATCTTTTTTTATAAAAAAAAAAAAAAAAATTAGGGGGCTCGAGCGACGGGGGACAGAGGGGGGGACGTTTTCCATACTCCGTAGGGGAGGGCGGAGGAACCCCGCGACACCCAAAATACAAAGAGCGGGGGTTCCGGAGACCTCCCCGGAGGGGGGGAATAGTCCTACCCTGTCGTTCTCCGGAAGGCCGAGGAGACCCCGCTCCTGTATCCTTTGCGGTTTTACCTTGGGTATTCTTTTAGTTAAAAAAAAAAAAATTAAAACTTTGACGGAGTCGTAACTAACAGGTCCTATCTATTTTTGAATCATGTCCGTCCCCCCTTAAATTGACTGTGGAATCATATACTAGAATTATGAAAAAAAAAACAAATCAAAGGCTGACGGAGTCTTAAAAATAACGGTCCTATATATATATATTATATATTATTATATATATATATATATATATATATATATATATATATATATATATATATATATATATAATATTATATAATATATTTAAAATTAAAAAATAAATTTATATTATGCAACATATCACCATATATATTTATATATATATATATTAACTATTAATTTGTTTCACATTCATTAACAGTATTCCGTA
>JABUQX010004310.1:2500-5000 GCA_015478945.1 Trachelipus rathkii | reverse complement strand
TATTATTATTTTATTATTATTATTATTATTATTATTATTATTATTATTATTATTATTATTATTATTATTATTATTATTATTATTATTATTATTATTATTATTATTATTATTATTATTATTACTGATTATAAGAAGGGTAATTAAATATTCCTGCATTGAATAGCAATAGAAATATAAATTATAGCATAAAAAATCAAGCCCATTATAGAAAAAAAATCCATTTTGTTGTAAAACTTTTTAAAAAATCAAGAAATATTAACTTTAAAAAAATGATAATAAAATTCCCCTAAACATTTAAAAGTTTCCCCTAAAGAAATAAAATAATTACCAATCTTCTCTCCTAAAACTTAAAAAAAAAAAATTTTCCCCCCTAAAATCATTTTTTTCTTCTTTCTTTCCCATCGTAGACGATAAACGAATTTAACACTCTGTAACCTTGTCCTTGTATCTCCGTTATAATTGACGGTGCACGACGGTGTCCTTCATCGTCAGATACGAAGTTAAAAGACGTACGCCGGTAAAGCGAGTAATTGTTCGTAATATGAGTTAGTGTATGGATGAAAGGAACGTAACTCGAGATGCGAAGTGGTTTTCCATTATTCAAACAGGGAAGAACGTATGCATTCTTAAGTGCACTTTTAATACTTAATAACAGTCATAGTTTTCATCTTCATATATATAATATATTATATATATATATATATTATATATATATATATATATATAATATAGTATATATATATATATATATATTATATATAATATATATATAATATATATATATAATATATAATATATATATATAATTATATATAGTATAGTATATATATATTATAAATGTGGAGCATGAAGCAATATAGGGTTGATCAACTGAAAAAAAGCAAAATTTAAATACAATATTAAATATTGAATTTCATTATCTTAATCACCTTTCAACTAAGTTACACAATTATGAAGAACTTCCATGAGCATAGACTTCAAAACGAACAACTAACAAAGTTTGTATTTAAAGTGAGACACGCAAATATTTTACATATTGGTTTAACATGTTCTTAAAACAAGATACAGAGTCCGTATCATTCGCCTTGTTGAAACTACTGGTTCGATTGTATAGACCTATACCTAGACGAGGAAAACTAGCTCCATCTACCCTGAAGAAAGCAAGTGCAATAGGAAGGCTACTTTCGTTGGAAACCAAGAAAATAAACTATGAGAGTTGAACAAGACCTCGTCATGTTTAGACGATCCATTCAAATTATGCAGCATTTTAAACCATATGAATATATCTTCACAGAGAAAACTATATGAGTATATCCTCACGAAGCAAAACCATATGAATATATCCCCACTGAGCAAAACTATATGAGGATATACTCACTGAACCCTTGCAGTGACAGATAACGATCAAAGAGTTGTGCTTTGTGAATTTTAAATAAAAAAAATATGTGCAAAGGTTGTTTCTTTTCCAGAAAAGAAAATCAAAAACACTTGGATTACCAAAGCGACTTTGAGTGTTCTTACCAATCAGAACCCCACTTCTTAATGGACACTGTGAACTCTCGAGAGACAATTGAGAAGGGTGAAAACACTTCTAACATAACTACTTAGACTGGATTTTAGCTAACCTCTAGAGGTCTATTCTTACTTGAAGAAATAAATATGTTCGGGCTCCGTTGATATGTTCAGCTTCAAATTTCTTCCAACTATAGGTCAGACAATGATGAAATAGTATTTCAACATGATGGGGTACCATACCATTTCAGCATCGCTAACAAAACTGGGCAAATGATCATTTTCCTTTGCGAAAGATAGGACGACGTAGACAGATTGAGTTAACTATCCAATCATCTAACTCTATCCCTCCATATATATATTTTGAGGTTTTTAAAACAATATATATATATATATATATACTATATATATATATATATATATATATATATATATATATATATATATATATATATATATATATATATATATATATATATATATATATATATATATTATACTAAATCCCACCCCACCCCAAAATGGTTCGGCAATATCATCTAAAAGATTATTTAATAAGTGAAGGATGATAATATATATATATTTGTTGGGCGAGTGCTCTAACACAGAGCTATCGGGTGCTTTTATATAAATAAATATAAAATAAATAATTAAAAAAATATATATATATACATACACTAATAACAAATTACCAACACTATCACCAGTTAATAATAATATCACCAATTAATTAATATCACTAACATGAAGTAAAAACCCAGGTGCTTTTAACACTAAAAATTATTAATATTATCACTAGCCGTTTAATATATGTTTGAGTCGCCCTATGTGATTCTGCATCCATTGAACCATGATATAATATATAATATTATATATACTAATTATAATATATATATATATATATATATATATATATATATATATATATATAATTATATATATAGATATATATATATATATTATAATAAATATTAATATATATATATAT
>JABUQX010004309.1:10000-15249 GCA_015478945.1 Trachelipus rathkii | reverse complement strand
CTTTAACTCCACATATTTAAATACAACCTTAAGCAGACGTAAAAATAGAATGTACCCTAGCACGGGAGTAGTATGCTGTTTTACGTTTACGCTTAACTCATGTTTACTCTTTAACTCACATGTTTACTACTTTAACTCATTATATTATAACATTAGTTGGTTATTTTGTTTAATACTTATTAATTTTATTATTCTATTTTTATTATTTTATTTATTATTATTTTATATTTTATTATACTTCAGTGTATTTACGTCATACATATGTATTATTCTTTAACTCACATACACACACACACAAACTTACATACACGCTACACACACACAACACACACACACACACACAGACACACACCCCAACTACCACACTAACTATAATTATTAAATTTTTAGTTTTAATTAAAACACGACATTTATATACTCATCAAATATAACTAAATTTCAAGTTTCTTAAAACTTCTATAAAAAATCATTATCTTTGAACAAAGAATTTATTAACTGTTAATACTTTGTTTATAAATTTTTTAACTATCAAGTTTTAAAATAATTTTACTAAAATTTTATGAAATTTTATTTAAAACATATATTACGTACTTAAAAGCAATAAATCAGTAAGCGAGCCCTAGACCATCTACACAAGGTATGCCACGTTTTGTTCTATTTACTTACTGCTTTACATCATCTTTAACCATGTAAAAATAAAAAATAAACAAAATTATTCTTCTCTGCTACATAACAGTATTTATTAAAACTTTTAATTTATTTAAAAATAACAATTTTTCACTTACATTTATATCTTCGCGCCGATGTTAACTAAAAAATTTCAAAGTTTTTTAAATAATTCGGATTTCTTTATTGATAATTTTATTTTATTGAATTTAGTTACTCATAAAAACACAACAACCCGCACTCCTTACAGATACCAAACTGACCTCTCTCTGTAAAATGTTTTGAAATAACTACTGTAGGCCTAAATTTAGGATAATCTTTTTTGTATCCCGGGCGATTAGGCCTAATTCCAGGTTCAAAATATATTGCCAAACTACTTTTTCTGTAAATTGTTGCAATTACCTACGTTAGGCCGAAATTTAGGATCTAAATTAGGACAAGCCTTTTGTATCCCAGCTATTTTTAAGCCAATACCCAGGTCAAAGAATCCAGTAAAGACAAGAATCATTTTATATATTATTATGTTTATAAATAATTTCAAACTGAAACATGCTGGATCGGTAAGATCATTTAAGCAGGTAAGAAGGAAAGGTTTTCCTTCTTGTGATTGGTCGGAGTAATCCTTATCTCTATTTGACCTCTGTGATTGGGCGAGAATTATTTTATCGTCTTTTGAATTAACTTTGTTCTTAAATTGTATTTGAGCAGGTGTGTTTTATTATCTTTTAGACCAAAACTCATTTTAAAATCATAGTCATTTTACCTGTTAAGCGGTGCACAAGTTATCTGATTATTTAAAATGTTTTATTTTCTAAGTTATATCATATTTATAATAATAAATACTTACATTGAGGAATAATTATTAATTCCTAGAATAGATAATAATTAATTCACTAGATTTTTAGTAGATCACGTGAAGCAAAACCAAGCGCCGCAAGCGCGACCCGTGCGGACCGACCATAACCGCCCGCGAATATTGACTACGCAGGTCGCCGAAAAGATGAGCGTATATTTCAAAGGTGGGCATACTCCTAGAGTATATCTTTGACACCGTCCCATCATATGTATAATATTAGTTGTGTACTGTATTCAAGGTATATTACGAACCTCAAACAGTGTTCAAGCGCATTAGTTTATTTAAAGTCCTGGTATATCTATTACAAACCAAGGGAGATATTCTCGATGGTTGCCGAATGCATACAACATCGATATAGAAGAGGTATGAACTTACATACTTCGATGTAATGTGAAGTATAATGATACTGATACCAATACTGAATCCATAAAAGAAGAAATTACGTTCTTGTACAATGAGGAAAGCTTTATTACGCATTTACACACATTGTGTATTTAATTAATTAATATAGTAATTATGTGTAATAATATTTTAGAATAAAAAACTTTTTCATAACTTATACATAAAGAAGATTAAAACCGTAAACATACCTTAAAAAGGGAGGATAAGGGATAACTTCTATACATTAACTCTACGGCGTATATAGGTGTAACTTTAAGCATAATAAAACTTGTTACTCTAAAGTAATAAATCTTAAAGCATACCACAAAGAGAACATGCCTACGTCACAGCCGGATATTTCTATTTCCCTCAAGGGAATTATAACTTTAGGATAAAAATAACAACAAACTGTTTTTCACAAAACAAAATTCTTTTCCAAAACTAAAATGTTTTCAAAGAAACTTTTATTATGAAATGGTATTCTCTAAATAAAATTAAAAATTCAAGTAAGAAAAAATTGAGACACGATTCATAATATAGAACGGTATCATTTGAAAATACAAAATGATATGTATGAAGTTTACAACGGCGTATCATAAAGAAAATATTTTCCGACTCGTAATAATATTCGCCGCGGGTCTCATGCGGTTCCGCACCGGGTCCGCTTGCGGCGCTCTGCGTTTGCTTTCACTATTCTACCTATAAATCTAGTGAATTAATATTATCATTCTAGTTAAATTATAATTATCCTCCATGTAAGTATTTATTATAAATATGATATACACTTATTAAAAATAAAACACTTTTAATACAAATCAGATAACTTGGCACCGCCTTAACAGTTAAAGACTATGATTTTAAATGATTTGGGGTCTAAAAGTAATAAACACAACCTGCTCAAAATTACAAGTTTAAGAACCAAATTAATTTCAAAAGACATAAAAAATCTCGACCAAATCACATACGAGTCATATAGACATAAGGATTACTCACCAATCACAAGTAAGAAAACATTTCTTCTACCTGCTTAAAGGATCTTACCGATCCAGCATGTTCCAGTTTTATATATTATATAAAAAATAAATAATACATTAACCCATGATTCTTTCTATACTGGAATACCTTGACCTTATTAGCTTAAACAGCCTGATACAAAAAAGGCTTATCCTAAATTTAGACCTAAAATAGGCCTACGTAGTATTGCACCCACATATATTACATTAAAAAGTCAGTTCTGAATATATTTACCTGGAATTAGGCCTAAATCGCCCGGGGTACAAAAAGGATTATCAAATTTAGCCTAAAGTAGTTATTTCAACACATTTACAGAGAGAGGTCAGTTCCGTATCTAAGGAGTGCGGGGTGTTGTGTTTTCTCGTGATGGATTGTCAATGTACATAGAAAAATAATAATTATAAAGAAAAATCCGAATATTTAAAAAACTTTGAAAATTTTTTAGTTCAGACAGTCAAGAATATAAATGTAATAATAATGTTATTTTTAAATAAAAAACTTAAACTTTTAATAAAAATACATGTTATGTTAGCAAGAAGAACTTAATTTGTTATTTTTACCTATTACATGGCTAAAGATGAGTAAAGCAGCAGTAAGTCAAAGAACAAAACGTGCATAGCTTGTTAGAGGGGTGCTAGGGCTCGCCTTTACTGAATTTATTGCTTTAAGGTACCGTAAATATGTTTAATAAAATTCATAAATTTGAGTAAAAATATTTTAAAACTGATAGTTAAAAATTTAAAACAAAAAGTATTAACATGAATAAAAATTCTTGTTCAAGATAATGATTGAATTTATATATCAAGTTTTAAGAAACTTGAAATTATTTTAGTTATAATTGAATGATTAATATAAATGTACGCGGTGGTAATTAAGAACATTAAAAAATGTTTTAATAAATTATACGTTATGTGTGTTAGTGGGTTTGTGTTCTGTGTGGTGTGGTGTGGTGTGGCTGTGTGTGTGTGTGTGGTGTTGTGGTTTGTGTGTAGGTGTGTTTGTGTATGTGTTTCACAATATAATAAACAGAAGGCATGACGTAATAACACTAATATAAGAAAAATAATAAAAATAATTAATAAAATAAATAATAAAAATAAGAATAATAAAATAAATAAAAAGTATTAAAACAAAATTAAACAACATAATTTAATAAATACGAAATTTTACTAAAAACATGTGAGTTAAAGCAGTAAAACATGAGTGAAAGCAGTGAAAAAGACTGATAAAGCAGTAAACAGTAAAAACAAACATTATAATCCCTTGTGCTAGTAACATCTCTACTTATTTACTGATTACTGCTTTAATATGTAATGTTAATAAATATGTGATTTAAAGCAGTAAAACATATAAGTTAAAGCAGTAAAAATGAGTTAAGCAGTAAACATGAGTTTAAAACAAGCAAAGCAGTAAAAACAAAAAGCATACTATCCCCTAGTTTAGGCTGACACCATCTATTGATTACTTGATTTACTCCTTTAAGTATGTAATGTAATAAATATGTGAGTTTAAAGCAGTAAAACATATAAGTTTAAAGCAGATAAAACATGAGTTAAAGCGTAAAACATGAGTTAAAAACAGTAAGCAGTAAAAACCAAAGCATACTAAATCCCCCTTAGTGTTAGGGTAACACCTCTATGTGATTATATTACCTGCTTTAAGATTAATGGTAAACAGTATGTGAGTTTAAAGCCAGTAAAACTATAAGTAAAGCAGTATAAACATGAGTAAAGCAGTAAAACATGAGTTTAAGCAGTAAAGCAGTAAAACAAAAGCATACTATCCCCCCCCCCTAGTTTAGTAACACCTTACTTGATACTGATTTACTCCTTAAGTATGAAGTTAATGTTTTTAATAAAAATTTCGTACAATTGTAGTAAAATAAAAAGTTTATATATCAAGACCACTTCTGGTTTATGCTTCCTTCTCATGCCTCATCTTTTCATTATTTAATATGGTATAACTTCTAAATAGATTTCTAATTTTTAATGTTATTGGTCAGCTTTTCCTGGTTTTAGAGTGTAACTACATGGCCTCAGTACTCGACTCATCAATTGTGAATTAGTCGCTGATGGAGCTTTACCCCCAAACGCTCCTCTGGATACCGTCCCTATACATGATCATTTTATTTTAAGTAAAGTATATATTATATATATTATATATATATAATATATATAATATAATATATATATATATATATATATATATATATAATATATATTGTGTTTGATAAGTGTAGTGTTGTGTAGTGTAGTGTAGTGTGAGCTACGCTGTATATGTATCAAGGGTGGACTGTATGTGTATGGATGTGTGCTGGTGTGGTAGGCATAGG
>JABUQX010004308.1:0-12500 GCA_015478945.1 Trachelipus rathkii | reverse complement strand
TATATATATATTATATATATATATAATATATATTATTGCTTTAATTTATATATATATATATATATAAATAAAATTGATATTAAGTATGCAAAACTTTATAAATTTGACATTAAAATGTAACTGATTACCCAACCAATATAAAATTTTTATAATTATATTAATTCATTATTTTTTAGAACGAGATCTCTCTATAATTAAGCTCAATAACTTTTATAAGGGAAATATGTTATTATTATTATTATTATTATTATTATTATTATTATTATTATTATTATTATTATTATTATTATTATTATTATTATTATTATTATTATTATTATTATTATTATTATTATTATTATTATTATTATTATTATTATTATTATTAAATGTCTACTAATACCGAAAATTTAATTTATTATATTTATATCAGGTAACACATTGGCAGTCGCCTTACATGCACGCCTACTTCCCAGCTCTAAACTCCTACTCTTCACTTCTTGGGGATATGCTCGCCAACGCCATCAATTGTCTCGGATTTACCTGGGTATGATTTGTGGTTTTATATTTTAGTCAAAGTTGTGGAGTTTATTTACTTGGGTAAGATTTGTGGTTTTATATTTTAATGAGTGGTGGTGTTCATTTACTTGGGTAAGATTTGTGGTTTTATATTTTAATGAGTTGTAGTGTTCATTTACTTGTTTAAGATTTGTGGTTTTATATTTTAATCAAAGTTGTGGAGATTTGTGGTATTATATTTTAATTACTCGTGGTGTTCATATACTTGGGTAAGATTTGTGGTTTTATATTTTAATAAAAGATGTGGAGATTTGTGGTATTATATTTTAATTAGTTGTGGTGTTCATTTACTTGGGTAAGATTTGTGGTTTTATATTTTAATGAATTGTGGGGTTCATTTACTTGTTTAAGATTTGTGATTTTATATTTTGATCAGAGTTGTGGTGTTCATTTACTTCTGTAAGATTAGTGATTTTATATTTTAATCAGAGTGGTGGAGTTCATTTAGTTTGGTAAGATTTATTGTTTATATTTTAATGAGCTGTGGTGTTCATTTACTTGGGTAAGATTTGTGTTTTTTTTTTATTTTAATCAGAGTTGTGGAGTTCGGTTACTTGGGAAAATTTTGTGGTTTTATATTTTAATTAAAGTTGGGGAGTTCATCAACAAAATTTTTGACTCCTAATCAGCGGACTTGATCTCCAATTCCACAACTCTGCTATTTCTTCTTGATTTGATATAATTAAAGATCTTGTAAGATAAAAATTAGTCAAATAAAAAATGAGCGTGCTTAGTAGTAACTTTGATATTAAAAAAAAATAATAATTAACTGTATCTTCTCCTGGAGTAGTGTAGTGTTATGTACGTACATTTTAAACGTTTATTTTAACTCAAACTAAGCATGCGGAGTCTTAAGATGAATTGTGCCTCTAATTTTTTGTCCTTCACTCCCATATATACATATAAATATATATATTATATATATATATATATATATATAATATATATATATATATATATATATATATATATATATATATATATATATATATATATATATATATATATATATATATATATATATATATATGGGGGAAAGAATTCTCTCATTGTAAGGCGTAGAAGGCGACTAAAATGGCCGTGGTAGCTTGGGTTGGGGCCCCGTGAGGTTCTCACGTATTAATGCTCCAAGAATGCTCATGCATGCCTCGGATCCTATGTATATTTGTACACTCCAACCCCAGTCTATGGGGATTCAAAGGGAGGCTAATATATATAGGCCAGCATCCCGAAAAGGCCAGGCATGTAACTAGAAAACTACAACATATACACGAAAATAAATATCATTTTATTAATCAGGAGACATTTTTACCGCAGAAATTAAAAAAAAAAATTAATTTATTCTAATATTTATTAATAACTCCATAAATATTAGTAAAAAGTGCAGGCTCTGATTGACTTGAAAGACCTTGAAAGCTGCAGTCTCGGGAGAACGGGAGAAAAAGTTGCCAAATGTCGCTTTATAATATTAATTGAGAAAATATTATTTTTTTCTTTTTATATCCTTCATAGGGGGTTCGAGCCGACGGAGGGACAGAGGGGGGGACGAAGTCCCCCCGTCGTCCCCCGGTAGGCCGAGAAACCCCGACTCTCTCTTATCGTTCTTGTTTACCCGTGGGATATTCTTTAGTGAAAAAAGAAAAAAATTCAACATTGGCAACTTTCCGTCTCACTCGGGAGAAAGCCGCATCTTCGAATTATCAAAAACTGTAAATTTTTCATCAATTTTTTAACAATTTTAATTATTTTAAAGACGTTATTTTTTTAATGTTTTTGTTTAGATTTCTGCGGTAAAAATGGTCTCGCTGATTAAAAAAAATTGATATTATTTTCGTTTGTACCTGTTATAGTTTTTAGTTACATGCCTGGCCTTTTCGGGATGCACGCATTATAGTATATATATATAATATTTATATATATTATATATATTATTATATTAATATAGTATATATATATATATATAATATATATATATATATAATATATATATATATATAATATTTATATTATATATATTATATATATATATATATATATTATATATATATATATATATATATATATATATATATATATATATATATATATAATATTATAATATATATATATATAATATATATATTATATATATAATATAAAATGTGGTGTGTGTGTGTGTGTGTGTGTGTGTGTGTGCGTGTATAGGTGTGTAGGTGTGTAGGACTGAGAAACGGTATAGTTTCTCCAGAACGTTCTACGCCTCTGCAAAATTTGTAATAATGTTAATATTTCATAACCCATCCAGGCCTCTTCTCCAGCATGTACAGAGCTTGAAATTATTGTAATGGATTGGCTTGCAAAAATGATAGGACTGCCCGAACAGTTTCTGCATAGGGGTGAAAAATCTAATGGTGGTGGAGTGATACAGGTATTCTGATATAAAATTAGAAGCTTTTCTAAGAAAATAAATTATATGATCATGTCGATTGTATGAATTCGAACGCATTTCATAAAATTGAAGTGAAAATGCGTAAAGTCAAATTGAAACTTTAGTATTAAAGCAGCTTCACACCTCTAAAAAGTTTAAATCTATGTAAACTAACTAAACTCATAACCTTTACTTAAGGTATACATAGTTTAAATCTATGTAAGCTAATTAAACTCTAACATAACCTTTACTTAACGTATATATAATGTAATTTACTTTTATATTTATAATTTATTTCACTCTGCATTGTTAAAAAAAACACACGCATGTGGCACCGAGAGCGATTTCAACACTTTATTCGATTACGTAGATTTTAAAAAAAATTGACTTGAGCTTAACTGGATTCAGATAATCGACATGAGCCAAATTATAATTATTATTGCTAATAATAAATATTTATGAAAAGAAAGAGAATAATCAACAGTCCAACCAAATCAATCAATTTATTTATATATATATTTATTTATTATAAACAACTGTCAGTGAAGATACTATTTTATTCCGTATGTGATTACCATTATTACTGTAAATAATTAAAATTTTCGAAACATAAAGAGAAAGTCAACACACACATTACAAATTAATCAAATTTATTTATTTATTTAGTTATTTATATATTTACCTACTTATTTATTTACCTATTTAATTATTTATTTCAGACAACTGCCAGTGAAGCTACTTTTGTATGCCTTTTGGCAGCCCGAACAGAAGCAATTCTGAAATACCAAGACGAATACCCTGACATCGAAGACGCAGATATAAACTCACGATTGGTAGCTTACTGTTCTGATCAGGTAACAAAACTGGGACTCCTTTTGTTTCACGGGTATAGCCCTATTCTAGAAGGGGAACCGATCTAGGTAATTGCTACCTAGGGTCCGGATTTAGGATTGTGGGACTTAGGGTTTCTACACTAAACAAAATATGTGATAAAAAAATAATAATATTAATTAAAAGTTTTTTAATTACAGCTAATACTAAATAAAATAATAAAAAAAATTTAAATTATTAAAAGAATATTAATTATTTATTATAATTAAAACACACGACATAAATTTACGTAAATGATTACAAACAAATTTAAAATGTAATGTTTAATATTTGCAGGCATATGTCATTGTTTTAATAAAAAAAAAATCTTAAGTAACGTAGAGATATTTTGTACTAAAACTTTCATTATAATAATAATAATAATAATAATAATAATAATAATAATAATAATAATAATAATAATAATAATAATAATAATAATAATAATAATAATAATAATAATAATAATAATAATATTGAACTCCTGACATTTGTAAAACAATTTGGATACAGATTAAAAATTAGCACAGTCAAATTTTTTGTCTAAATCACACCTAATATTTTAGAACAATTCCGAGTACCGAATAGGAATTATTAGCGTATATGCAAAAAGTAGTGTAAAGCACGTGTTATTAATATTATTATTATTATTATTATTATTATTATTATTATTATTATTATTATTATTATTATTATTATTATTATTATTATTATTATTATTATTATTATTATTATTATTATTATTATTATTATTATTATTATGATTACATATTATTATTACATAAATATTATTAGCTATCATTTTTATTATTATTATTATTATTATTATTATTATTATTATTATTATTATTATTATTATTATTATCAGCATCCCAAAGTTCAGGTATGTAACTAGAAAACTATAACATCTACAGGAAAATAAATAACATTTTTGATTTCAGAAAGTAATTTCATCGAAGAAACTTAAAAAAAAAATTATTTTATTCTAATATTTATTAATAACATCTTAAATATTAGTAAAATGTTACACCTCGCATTGTACGCTTTGATTGACCGATTTGACCTTGAAACCTGCTGCAGTTCTCGAGGTGCCAAATACCATTTTTTACGCTTTGGAGAAAATATTATTTTTTCTTTTTATATCCTTTATAGGGGGTTCGAGCCGACGGAGGGATAGAGGGGACGAAGTCCTCCCGTCGTCCCCCCGGTAGGCCGAGAAACCCCGACTTCTGCCATCTTTCTTGTTTACCTGGAGGTATTCGTTAGTTTTTAAAAAAAATCAACATTTGGCACCTTTGTTTGCTCAGTCAGAGTAGAGAGCATGTTCGATTTCTCAAAAAAACTGTAATTTTTTTCCAACATTTTTAACAATCTTAATTTTTATTTTTTACCTGTATCAAAACTCCTGATCAAAATGCATTTATTTTCGTAGCTGTTATGGTTTCCTTAGTTAATGCCTGGCCTTTTCGGGATGCTGACCATTAATATTATTATTATTATTATTATTATTATTATTATTATTATTATTATTATTATTATTATTATTATTATTATTATTATTATTATTATTATTATTCAGGGCTCCTATCTCGTCGGTGGAAGCGAGGATTGACCGCCCTTGTCTGTTTACATCGAGTGACGACAATCTGAGTATGAGGGGCGACAAAGTCGTCGAGGCGATCAAATGCGATAGAGAAAAGGGTCTTATTCCCTTCTTCGTTAGTTCGACGAGTTCTTTGTTTTGTTTTGTTGTTTTTTTTTAGTGGTCTTTGGATTAATAAAATTAATGTAATTATGTACTTGAAGATTTTATTTTATTAGGCATCTGTGTCCTTATGAGTCCTCATCCCTTGATCTATGTGTCATCATCAACACATACATGAAAAACATACACATACATTTTATACATTATTACATATTACATACATAACATACATATATATATATATATATATATATATATATATATATATATATACTGTATATATATACATAGGTCTTAATTTTATAGTATTCCAGAAACCCCACCCTGGACCTCAAAATACTTTCTGAATCTAAATTAGCTAATTGTAGATTTTCTTAGCTTCTAAGCTAATTCCCTCTTTGACACTTTGGATGTTTCGATTTAGGTAGATCAGCCGTTATCGCTGATGAGATGTTATGTTCTAATTCATTTCCTTTTCGGGTAAATCTTTATTTTATTAAATGTATCCGCTAGCTTCATGTGGGTTATAGGTAGTAATTGTCGAAAATTAAAAAATAAAAAATTTGTCGTTTTTGCTAATTTTCACAGAGCTCGGAATCGCTATAGGAGTTATCCGACAAGTTAAACGTACTTTTACAAATCGGGAGTACTATGAAATTCTTTTCTACAGACCAAAAAGTCTGGTCTTTCGCTAAAAATAAATCTGACTTTCCCTACCCTGTAGATAACCCTTTTACGTCCATTGTACATTTACTTCCAACCTGGACGATTCATCCATTCCATCTCCCTTCAGATAACCCAGGATTTTTTTCTTAAGATTTCTTATGATTTGGCTCATGGGTTGATAGTATTTATGAACACTAGGACGGCAAACTTCCCAAATGGTATTCCTTCCCGTGTTTTGAGGGAGTGTGTTTCTGGGCATACCCCAGTACTCTCCATTTCCACTCTCTATTCTTTAACACTACCAATTTCCTTCAGTGTTGACAGCGCGAGTATGTTCAACCAATTCCAAAGAAGGTGAATGCTCTGAACTTTCTACCACACAATGCCTCACTCACTTGCATTTTGTAAAATATTTTTTAATGTCTTTAACTTCATTTCATGGGTCACCTGGAACCTTATTCTTTACATAATGATAGTTAATTACTATTACTATTACAAGTGGTATATTCCATCTTACCTATTTTTAGCTTCTGCACTTAAGGACTGTGTAAAGGACTATGATGATGGCTCTCACTCTAATGAATTTAAATCATTAGAAAACCCAACATGAACAACAAAATTATAAATACATGGGTGAAAATAATTATACATTATATTAAAAATTATATTACATGTTATAAACTTATAATGATATAACAAGTTATTTATTAAATTATATAATTATTTTCAGCTCTGTGCAACATTGGGAACGACCGGAGCTTGTAGCTTTGATAATCTTCTTGAACTCGGACCAATTTGTAAGGAAAAATTATTATTAAAACAAGTTAAAATTATATAATAATTATTTTAATTATTATTCTTATCACTATTACTATTAGCAATATTATCATTACTGGCAGTATTAATAATAGTAGAGATAGTAAAATTTTAGAAGTATATTTGATTATAATAATAATAATAATAATAATAATAATAATAATAATAATAATAATAATAATAATAATAATAATAATAATGGAATGGAATAATGGAATTATAAATGGACAATTTTGAATGGTAATGGAATAAATAATGGAATGGAATAATAATAATGGAATAATGGAATAATAATGGACAATAATGGAATGGAATAATGGAATAATGGAATAATAATAATAATAATGGAATAATAATGGAATGGAATGGAATGGAATGGAATGGAATGGAATGGAATGGAATGGAATGGAATGGAATGGAATGGATGGACAACGGATAACGGATTTGACGACGGACGGACGACGGACGGACGGACGGACGGATGACGGACGGACGGACGGACGGACAGACGCAGAGAGGGAAGGATGATAATAATAATAATAATAATAATAATAATAATAATAATAATAATAATAATAATAATAATAATAATAATAATAATAATAATAATAATAATATAAAATATTTATTTTCATCAGGTGAAGAGGAGGATTTGTGGATGCACGTGGATGCCGCTTATGCCGGAACGGCATTTATATGCCCAGAATTCAGGCATTTTATGAAAGGCATCGAGTATGCCAGCTCATTGGCATTCAATCCCTCGAAATGGATGATGGTTCATTTTGACTGCACTGCTATGTGGTATGTGGTTCACACACACACTCACACACACATATATATAAATATATATATATATATATATATATATATATATATATATATATATATAGTGTATATATATATATATATATATATATATATATATATATATATATATATATATATATATATATATATATATATATATATATATATACAGAGGTGGGCACGATCCGTTACTCCGTTACTAACGGAACTAGTTTTTTGAGTAACGGAGTAACGGACTCGTTACTTTTTCTTTCATGTAACGCTCCGAATAAGTTCCGTTATTTTTTCCTCCGTTATTTTTTCCTCCGTTACTTTCCGCTATTTTTATTTTTTCGTCCGTTACATTTTGTTCGACTTTCTTTGAATGTTGATAGCCAATTGACCAACCCGGTCGAGCTAAAAAATCCTTTTATCTTTTTATTATATATATATATATATATATATATATATAAATATATATATATATATATATATATATATATATATATATATATATATATATATATATATATATATATATATATATATATATATATATGAATAAGGGGAATCTGTATAGAATAATGAATAGGGATGGTGCTTTCGTAACTGATGATATGAATGTGAGAAGAGTGTGGTGGAAATCGAAAATCTGCATACATTGGCAGTAATGAAGAGGTGATAGTGAATGTGTGTGGGTTTCATAGGGCAAGAAGGAATAGGTGTTTGGGATGAAGTTATTAGTAAGGAGGAGGTAATGGGTAGAGCGAGAAAGTTGAAGAATGGTAAATCAGCAGGTATATATGAAATTACCGGTGAAATGATCAAGCACGGAGAGATTGTGATTGATTGGATTTGGAAGTTAGGTAGCAAAGCGTTTATGGAGGGTATAGTCTGAGGGATTGGATTAGATCATAATAGTACCCTCACATGGGGCGGTGCAAGGGACGGATAACTGTAGGAATTAGGGGAATTGGTTTATTGGGTGTAGTAGGAAGACATATACCGGTATTTTGGTAACATTGTCCGAGTGGACGGAAGGACTGGATTGTGAAGAACAAGGTGGGGTAGTGTAGTAGTAGAGGATATGGACTGGCATGGAAATAAATACGAGAAGATAGTGAGAAGAAGAATAAATTGTATTTAGGTTTGGATTAACAGGCGTGGCGGAGGACATGAAAGTTCTATTGTGTGGTATATATGGTAGGAAGCCTGAATGGAATGGAAGGGTGGTGGATAGTGGAAGAATGAATGGAAGAAAGGAATATAATAGCGGAGGAGGCAGGATGTTATGTCTCTTATTATTCCACCTGCATATGAATGGGGTTATGAAAGAATTAGAGGTGGGGGTAGTAGGGGATAGGAATGGGATGGAGAATGGAAGAGAGTGGAGGGTGCCCACCTATTGTATATGTGGATGATTTGGTTTTATGTAGTGAATCTGAAGAGAGTGGAATGGAGAGATCTGCAGGGTGTGTAAAAGGAGATACTTGAATGTAGACAGATAAGAGGGTGGATATGGTTTTGGAGGAGGATGAAATGGAAACGAAAAGGGAGTGGAGAAGGAATGGAAGATGGATGGATGAAGGGAATGGATGGAAGGGAATAGTGGATGGACAGTGGAATGGATAATGGAACATACACAAACCAATAAATTATCTAAGATACCGTAAATAATGTCATAGTCAAAAGCTAAAAGCAATGGAGTAACGGCGCTTCGTTACTTTTCCTTTCAAAGAAACGGAATAACGATAACGGAACTACTTTTTTCGAGTAACGGAGTAAAGATAACGGAACTACTTTTTTGAGTAACAATGCTACACCTCTAGTATATATATATATATATATATATATATATATATATATATATATATTTAGTATATTTTTATATATATATATATATATATATATATATATATATATATATATATATATATATATATATATATATATATATATAATAGAGTGAGAGAGGAGAGAAAGAGAGAGAGAGAGAGGAGAGAGAGAGAGAGAAAGAGAGAGAGAGAGAAATAAGAGAGAGAAAAGGAGAGAGGAGAGAGAGAGAGAGAGAGAGAGAGAGAGAGAGAGAGAGAGAGAGAGAGAGAGAGAGAGAGAGAGAGAGAGAGAGAGAGAGAGAGAGAGAGAGAGATTATTATTATTATTATTATTAATATTATTATTATTATTATTATTATTATAATTATTATTATTATTATTATTATTATTATTATTATTATTATTATTATTATTATTATTATTATTATTATTATTTATATTATTATTATTATTATTATTATTATTATTATTATTATTATTATTATTATTATTATTATTATTATTATTATTATTATTATTATTAATATTATTATTATTATTATTATTATTATTATTATTATTATTATTATTAAAAGCCAATTGGTAATATTATTTAGAACACACATACACACACACACACACACACACACACACACACACACACACACACAAACAGATCCTGAGTACGCACATATTAATACAAATATAAGCTTTCTATTTTTAAAGGGTAAAAAGCAGTGGAACATTACATCGTACTTTCAATGTTGATCCTATTTATTTACATCATGAAAACTCCGGTATTATTATTATTATTATTATTATTATTATTATTACAATCTTACCAAGTACATACATCTATTATATATTATTATTATTATTATTATTATTATTATTATTATTATTATTATTATTATTATTATTAGCGAAACTTCTAAATTTTCACTATTGGAGTCAAACCAGTAACTTTCATCACACGATCCTAATTCTTTACTTTCATAAAAATAAATGTTAATCTTTCCTCGTCCGCATCCGCATCCGTTTCCACATTCTTAAAATTGTAAATCTATATTCTCTGATATCAAAAATTTTATGTCAACATCACAATAGAATGGGGAAATTCAACTCTAAATTCAATCTGCATATATATATATATATATATATATATATATATATATATATATATATATATATATATATATATATATATATATATATATATATATATATATATATATATATATATATATATATATATATGTATATTTATATATATATATATATATATATATATATAAGAAAGAGAGCAAATATATATATACATATATATATATACATATCTCTCTAAATAAATCTATATATATATATATATATATATATATATATATATATATATATATATACTTTTAATTGGATATATTGGATATATTTAGAAATTTTATTAAATATATTGAATATATTTTTTACTTTTATTGGAAAATATTTAAAATATTTGCGCTTTTTTTTTTGAAAAATATTTTTTTTTTTTGAAATGATAAATCAGTACGTATTAATAATTGTAATTAGGCAAAAATACATTTCATGATTTTGCAGGTAAAAATAATAAAATATAATATATATATATATATATATATATATATATATATATATATATATATATATATATATATATATATATATATATATATATATATATATATATATATATATATATATATATATATATATATATATATATATATAAATATATCTTTTTATAACACACACACATAATTATAACACACACACATACACACACATACATATATATATATATATACATGAGAGGAGAGAGGATGGAATGAGAACCGACGATTAATCTGACCTGACCGACTTTGACCGAGTGACCGAAGGAGAGGAGAGGAGAGAGGAGAGGAGAGAGAGGAGAGAGAGTGGAGGACGAAAGAAAGGAGTAGGACCAGTTACGTTTTACAACTCCGTCAGTTTTAAAATTTTTTTGGTATTTGGGTCGGGTAATCCTCCCGTCCTCACTTACGTAAGTGGGAAAACGTCCTCCTGTCCCTCAATGGCTCGATTCTAATTTTTTTTTTTTTTTTTTTTTTTTTTGCCGTTTTTTTTATTTATTTATTTTACATTTTTCATAAGCTTCATACACTGATTCCAAATATGTAATTGGTTTTTCTGTGGGTGTCGTCTTTTTGAGATATTTTATTTATGAAAATAAATATAGGCCTACATATTTTTTTTTTTTTTTTTTTTTTTACATTTTATAATAAGCCTTATACGCTGATTCCAAATATGTAATTGGTTTTTCTGTAAGTGTCGTACTTTTCGAGATATTTCATTTTTGAAAAAATATTACCATAAATATGATTATTTTAAATATTTAATATTTTGAACTTTTGAATCATGTCCGTTACCACTGAAATTCATTGTTGGTATCATAGTACCAATATATTAAAAAAAACAAAAAAATTAGTGACAACTGACGGAGTCAAAACAGAATAGGACTCCAATGTATATATATATATATATATATATATATATAGATATATATATATATATATATATAGATATATATATATATATATATATAACTAGAGAATATATATATATATATATATATATATATATATATATATATATATATATATACAGACAAAGAAGGGTGGGGTTATAAACTAGTTTAAGGAACCCAAAAATAAATCCAATCTTTTGTCAATTTTATTTTTTCTTCTCAAAACAAGGCCTAGCAGATTATATGGTGAATATATGTTGATATTGAAGCGGCGCACGAAAACGCGTATGTTTCAATGATAAATGCGGGAAACGGTTAAAAAAAAAACACCTAAATCTGAGAAATCCGAAACGAAGCATGAA
>JABUQX010004307.1:15000-17892 GCA_015478945.1 Trachelipus rathkii | reverse complement strand
GAGCCTATTTAGAGACCGTTTATTGGTTACTCGTTAAAATAAAATAGACTTTTCTATTAATTTTGCTTTTTTTCTTTTACTAAAGAATACCCCCCCAAGGTATACCGCACCGATGGCAGGAGTCGGGTCTCTCGGCCTTCCCGGGAACCTACGGGGTAGACTAATTCCCCCCTCCGGGGAGGGTCTCCGGAACCCCGCCTTTGGTATTTGGGTGTCTCGGGGTTCCTCCGCCCCTCCCTACGGGGTATGGAAAACCCCCCCTGTGTTTCCCCGTCGGCTCGAGCCCCCTTACATTGCCGTTGTAATACCTTTACAAATAATTATATATATATAATGTCCCCTGCTCCTAAAAAAAATTTGCCAATATTTATTTTAGTTATTTTATTTTTTTTTACATTTTCATAACTAAAATTTTACAAGGATTTTCCAAAAATTTTTTCTTTTTCGCTATTGCTATTGTAGTTTTGGAGATATGATTATTTTTTTTTTTTTTCTTTTTTTTTTTTTTTAACAGTAGTTCGCCAATAAATTTTTGCCAGGATTCCAACAATGTATTCCTTTTCCCTGTAAGCCTATTTTCTAGTTTTTGAGATATGGGATCGATTGAAGTTGTCGCTCTAATATATTATATCATATTATATTATATATATATATTATATATATATATATATATATATAATATATATATATATATATATATATATATATACTTATATATATATATTATATATATATAGATATATATTATATATAATATATTATATATATATAAATATATATATATATATATATATATATATATATATATATCAGAGGTGGGCGCGCAAATTTTAAACTTTAGAGCGCAAACGCAAAAGCGCAAAATGGGAAAACTTAGTCCGCAAGCGCAAAAGCGCACAATTTTTCAAAAAAATTAGCCGCATGCGCAAAGCGCACATGTTCCTGCAAATCAAATTTTTTTTAAAACCACAAATTTAGGAGCGCAAAAAAAATAATATAAAAAAATAAAGGCGCAAATATTAAAGATGAATTTATTTTAAATTTAATTGAAAGATGCAAATTATATATAACAAAAAAATGAGAAAGATTTTTAATCTTATTCAATTATCTGTGATCTTTCTCCTCGTCCTCGCTCTCCTCTTGCATTCTGAATAGGGTCATAATTCCTTTAATAAGATATTTTTTCAAAAATGATTGAATGCCATGCGTTGCCCTCTTTAATTCTTTAGAATGTCAAGCCTTGACTAAACAACATCTCCACGGCCGCTAAGCTGGGTAATGGGGTATTATACTTAATAAACAAGTCCACTCAGACCTCCTGGTATTCACACGGAAAGAGGTTCCTTGTGAGAAGTGCTGTACTGTGGTGAAACATTTACTGCCAGCCCAGCTATCCAACATTTGTTCCCAACTTCTCCTCCAGAGTGTGTCTGCTGGATATATGGACACTTCAGTTCCTGAAATATTTAGAAATGGTATCAAGAACTCAAATCTTTTTTAAGTTTCATTTGAACATTATGTCAGTGTATTGTGAATATTATATATAATATATAAATGGTGTATATATATATATATATATATATATGTATATATTATATATATATATATATATATTATATATATATATATATATATATTATATAAGTATATATATATATATATATATAAAATATATATATATATATATATATAATATATATATATATATATATATATATATAATACAAGAGATGCTTAAAGTTTGATCCAAATTATAAAAAGTAAGTAACCATAAATAGGTCACTTTCAGACTCATCCCATCACTTCAGCTGCCTTAATGTGACGAGGTTAAGATTTGATGCAATATTTCGCTTTTATTTTCTTCAATATTCTGCTCTTGCAGATTGGTACTTCCCTTCATTAACCTACGTACCACTCGAGTTTGAAGTGAGATGCAGGGCTGTTGCCATAAGCAAATCAAAATCATCAAAAAGACTGCTAAACCTCGGTTCAAAGCCCTTTCCTTTCCCTTTGTTTGCCTTTGGTTGCTTTAGCAAGTAGTTGACTATGTTTTTGGCATAGTTAAATTTTTCCACCTCTCATTGCATTTTCCCGATCTTGTCCTTGAGGAGTAAGAAATTAGGCAATAAGACTCCCACGTACGCATTCTTTTCTTCCTGCCTAACAGCAATAGGCGTTTTTATTTCGATGTACTCCGCAATTACCTCCTTATCACTTTTTTTAAGTACTGGAAGACAAGGCTTTTTGCTCCATACAAATGTTGTTGATTTGTGTCATGCGACCATCAAGGTTCTTAAGCAAATCTTTTATAGAATCGAATATGGAGTTCCAGCTAGTAACACTTGGTGTTTTAAGCTTTGTTCCCAACTCTTTCTTAATTCTAACAGCAGTTGTAGTTTTCCTGTTTGGGCATTCCATATTTCCTGTGCTTTGGTAAGTGTCTTATTAAATCGATCTTTGACACTAGAGGACCAGCATGGAACATTTGAAACATCCTTAGTAGCCAAGATGTTTAATGTGTAGGAAATGCAACTGCGATGTTTAATTAGGCTAAGTGCATAATGTTCTTCAAGCAGATTTTCTAGCTGGAGAGGTTTTGTCTGCAGAACCTCTGTGTCACTAACTAATTTGCTCCATCTCTTCACGCTTAACCGCTATCTCTGCAATCGGTGCCTGTTCTTCTTCCTCTTCGTCACCCGTTTCTGCATGAGCATCCACCCGAAAGGCTGCACAGAAATTAGCACCGTTATCTGTTGTAATGCAGACAACCTGAATATAAATTTTTTTTAATTTAGTTGTTTCCTTATTATTTTGGAGTTATAATTTTTTTCAGCAATACGTTATTATTTCATATTGATTTTTACTGAACTTTATGCTCAATGCCCCAAATTG
>JABUQX010004307.1:7500-10000 GCA_015478945.1 Trachelipus rathkii | reverse complement strand
GCAAATGAGATCTTATAATGTATAAAATTTACCACTGAAAACTACTTACTCTTAAATGTGAGCCAATTCCATTTAATTCCATTTAATTCCATTTTAATTCCATTTTAATTCCATTTCGTTATAAATACATCGCCCAATTTTTCGAAACGAATCCCAATTCCATATATGGTTCTGAAAACCAAACTTCATCATAAAATCTGAAATCCATTTTCTTGTTTATATATACTATTTATTCCTTAATGAGATTATCCCCAATTCATTTCCGGTTCTATAGAGAGTTTGCGCATAGACCGTAATAAGGCTGTATTATAACCACACTTTATACTCATTGCCTTTGTTCTTTTCGTGCATTAAGTTATTTTTCAATAAACCTATACTTTTTATTTTTTTTTGCTATCCATTGGTGTTTCTTATGAATATTTTTTAATGAATTATTATTTAAAGAATTGAAAGGCTAAAATTACTTGTTTACACTAAAAGTTGAAGAACCCCTTTCCATATTTTTTACATCAAAGATTTTCCCAACTAACCTTTCACTACAACATAAATACATGCGTACACAAGGCGAACGGAAACGTTGGTGTCTACAAAGGATATTGATGGAACCCCTATTGGCAAACTACGTAGACCTAATTATTTACCCACAGTAAAGCATAGACAGGGAGGATTGAATCTTATTTGTCTCATAACGATCTTCTAGAGATCGCCAAGAGGTTAGTTTTCCTGTATTTCATCCCCCTCTCTTTTTTTATTTTTCTTTTATTAATCATAAATCATAAAGTTCCAATGATCAATTAGCTAGTGCATACCATTTTTCAATACCATAGTTTTAATTCACTTACCTTGGACAGCCATTACTCTGGTCTCCGTTACATTTATATAATATATATATATATATATTATATATATATATATATATATATATATATATATAATATATATATATATATATATATAATATTATATATATATATATATATATATATATATATATATTAGTGATGGGACGATTCCAAATTTCCAGCCGATGCCGATTCCGATACCGATACCAGTCAAAAGTGCCGATTCCGATTCCGATTCCGATTCTTTTTATATATATATATATATATATATATATATATATATATATATATATATATTATATATATATATATATATTTATATACTATATATATATATATATATATATATATATATATATATATATATATAAAAAATTTCTTCCATGGTATTAGTACAATATTCTTTTTAAATCGTCAGTTTTAAAATTTTGAAAAAATGGAAATGAGGGATATTTTTACTGTTTATTTGTAATATATTTAAAAATTTGAGTTAGATAAATTGTTTGAAGAATTCTTCCCTCTCAAATATAACTTTGGGACTAATCTCCAAAAATGTTTATTTACTTTAACATCTTAATAGCATTTTTTACCTCGATGAAAAAAATTAATAAATGATATTAGTTTTAGATTATTTTTATCTTCTTTTGATGTTATCGAGTTTTTAAAATTGAGTTCCTACTTAATTTCTTCTCATTTATTTACTATATAATATATAATTAGGATGTACAGGGTGCGGCAACATAACTTCCTTTTTTGCAAAACGCAATAAAACACATGTGATGATTCTGAACATCTTTATTCCATATTATAATGTAGGTACATATCTAAAGTAATGTTTTACAGTTTTGAAAATCATATCAGATAGGTGCCGATCCCCACTGTCCATACACTGAATAGGCCGATTTCTGGCGTTTGTCATGACCCTTACCAGCAAAGCAGCGGGTATGTTGGCAATATTTGCCCTGATGTTGGCCTTCAGGTCTGGTAAGGTTCTCGGACGGTTGACATAAACGTGGGATTTCAGATACCCCCACATAAAGAAGTCGCAAGGGGCCAAATCGGGGGAGCGGGCTGGCCACTCCAAATCGCCCCGTAATGAGATGAGGCGCTCCGGGAAGTGGTCTCTCAAAACAGACATCGATGTCCTCGAAGTGTGAGCCGTTGCTCCGACCTGTTGAAACCAAATGTCCCCTAAGTCCAATTCATCGAGACGTGGGAAAAATTTTCAGCCAGCATGGCCACATACCGGTCAGAATTCACTGTCACAGTAACTTCATTTTCCTCAAAAAACCATGGCCCAACAACCCCAGCGGAGGAAATTGTACACCGCACTGTGACCTTTGGTGAATGAAGGGGCCGTTGATGCAATTCTCGGGGATTGGTGTCAGCCCAGTAGCACATGTTCTGTTTGTTGACGCATCCATTCAAGTGGAAATGGCCTCATCACTGAAAAACACAATGGGTCCTCAGGAACGTTGCGAGAAGCGTCTCACATTCGTCCTCGGGAAATTGAAAGTCGCGTTCGTAGAGTTTACTGCACAATTACCAAATGCACGGATGTAATGAAGGTCCATCATGAAAAAATGAAGCCCACTGAAACGATCGGATACTTTCCAAAGGAGCAGACGCATGTTTGTTCGCAGAACGCCGTGGGGATT
>JABUQX010004307.1:0-2500 GCA_015478945.1 Trachelipus rathkii | reverse complement strand
TGGGACCCTTGGTTAGAGTGGAGCAACTGGGAAAGGGAAAAAGTCTCACAGTCTAAACAGAACTTCCAGTTCTTTTGAGGCCGCCCTAGCAACCGTTGTGATGTGAGGTTTCCAAGACATTTTTTTGTTTCATGTTAAGGCCAAGGATGTTTATATTGTCAACAGGAGAGACGACAGAACGTCGAAAGAGCCGGGAAGTTAGAAGGTATTTTGGAGAAGGAGATTTGTAAAAGTTGGAGTTTTTAAAGAATTGAATTTCACAAAGTTATTTCTATCCATCAGCGAGAATAAAATCGGAAAAATTAAGACGAGAGGCAATTCCAGAAGTAAAGTGGGAAGTAGAATTAGATAGGAGTTAAAGAATTGAAGGGTCATGTCATGCGGAAATACGAGTGGGATAGAGTAGAGGTGCAGTTGTGAGACGCATCATTAATGAAAAGTAGGAATAAAGTAGGTGATAAGACAGAACCCTGAGGAACACCACTATTGACAGAAAAGAAGAAGAGGTCGCCCCATCAACAACAGCCGATATTGAGCGATTTGAAAGAAAGCTAGATATAAGTAAGCAAAGATAGGAGGAAACCCAAAGGAGGAGAGCTTGGAGAGCAGTGACGCGTGCAATACTCGGTCAAATGCTTTGGATATGTCAAGGCCACCACCCAAGTCTCCCCGTAGTTCCTAGAGACGAAAAACCATAAATCGGGTTAGATAGGAATGTATATCACCAGTAGACTTCGTGGCAACGAGAGCCGTACGGCGATCGGAGTGAGTTTTCCCAGATGATTCTAAGAAGTGCAGTTGAGAAGGGTTTCAAAAGATCTTAGATAGAATAAAAGTGAGAGCTACAGGGCGATTAGTTAGAAGGATCAGAGCGGCTTCCTTTTTTCGAATAGTAAATTGGACATGTGAGAGCTTCCAAAACTGATGAGGTAAAGTGCTAGTATTGAGACATAGAGAATATAGTTGAGCGAGGGGCCGAAGAGCATTAGCCTTTTCAGTTGGAGAATTAGCAAACACATGATCAGATCGAATTAATGAGGAGGAAAGGCAAGATTTACAGAAGTTGCTCAGAATGGAAAGATTTGCAGTAGGAGAACCAAGGAGGTCAGAGCACTTTCCTTTGATTTTTGAAAGCCAGCATTCTGCTCGTCTAAGAGTAATCTCTGCAACGATTTCTAAGCTGACAATGAAATTAGCGAGAGTTGATAGAGAATGTAACGAGATTTTTCCACACCGATAGGCACTGCGTCTCTAGCCTGAATGGTCAGAGAATAAGCACGATCTAACCATGGATTTATGAGGAAAGAAGATTTTAGTTTTGGAAGGAATCGAATTGAGGAAAGAAAAAATTTATGCTGAAGAAGGATGAACCTGCTCATCCCATCAACGATTACAGCTCCCCTCCTTATCTTTCAAATCTTTATACATCCATCATCATTCCTATATTGAGGTAGACAATTTGCTATTCATCTGCAAACTTGGAAACCTTACATTTAAGTCCCTGATCTAAATATTTTATTTTACATGTATGAGGAACAGCCACTTGACCTAAGAAAACGTTACGGACCACAAACATTTCTCCTCATTTCCATTAATAATACTTTTCATTTTCCATTGAATTAACTATTATTATTATTATTATCTATTATTATTATTATTATATTATTATTATTATTTTATTATTTATTATTATTATTATTATTTATTATTATTTCATTATTATTATTATTATTATTATTATTTATTATTAATATATATTTATTATTATTATTATTTAAAATTATTATTATTTATATCATTATTATTATTATAGTATATAAAATTATATTATTATTATTATATTATTTATGATTGGATTTAAGAATCAAAAATTTTTGATCGCTAAAATAATTTCGGGAGGTTGAACCCCTGACCCTCCTGTCTACAGCTTTAGATTTAGCACTCTACATTAGATCTCTTATTATATATATCATATATATTTATCAATATAGTATATAAAATATTATATATATATATATATATATATTATATATGGAGGTGGAGGCGGACATTTGGTTGGTCCGGTTCCACCTCCTTTTGGATCAGAGTTGAAGCTAAGGCTAAGAGGCTTATAACTGTCCTTAAATTTAAACACATATGATCCTCATTTATCTGCGAGTGACGTCTTACGCCCTATCTCTACTATAATAGGTTTTACAAGGGCAGTGCTCGAGTGAATTGACCTCTCGGCATTCCTCCACCACTGCGTCGCCCTCGTAATACATAGAGGTGCCTTTGTTCTCACATGAATATCGTGTGAATATTGGAGACTCAAGGATCATTCGTTGTGGGTACCTTCCTTCTTCCAGCCACATCTGTTTTGTGGAACTCCTTGCCTTCTTTTATTTTCCCGCTATATTCAATCTTCCTCTATTTAAATCCCGCTTCTGCGCCACCTGAGGGAATTTTGCGTTAGGCAAGGGACAGGGCTGGGTTTACTTATCCATTTTTATCTCTCTGG
>JABUQX010004306.1:7500-18309 GCA_015478945.1 Trachelipus rathkii | reverse complement strand
ATTGTATCTTAGCTAAAGCGAATAAAGACGTAAAGGCGTATCGCCCAGAGGGGTTGAGAGGGGGTTCCCCACGCAGCTGGCGCAATGGCTTTACGTCCTTAGGGTCGGTAAAAACACGTTTTTACCGACCCTTAGGACTTAAAGCAGTAAAGACGTAAAGACGTATTGCCAGGATGGGCTGAGAAGGGGGGCCCCTCCTGGGTGGCTCGCTCAACGGCTTTACGTCCTTAGGGTTTTAAAAAACATGTTTTTATTGAAATGTTTCCACACAAATAAAAATGGATGACTCATAGTGTAACCCGCTAAATATTTTGCGTTCGCGCCTGCGATCGCGTTTGCGTTGCGTCTGGAGCCAGTCTGGCTCCAGCTCCGGTGCACTGGGACCTCGTGGGTGACCCTAAACGCTTCCCCGTCATCGGAAATGGTCTAAAACGCCGAAAAAAACAATGTGGCAAAATGTTGCAAACCAATCATTTGCAACATTGCATTGCAACATTTCCTGCCTAAGGTGTCAACACCCGAGCATACGGTGACTCAGCTTCTTCTTTAACCAAAACTCTGTACTTTCCAAGGTGTAGACCTCTAACTCTATGACTCACTTGGGTAAGTGCTTAGTACTCTATCTCCAAGTTTAGTGACACCACCCATGTAAGTGTGAAGAGGATACGTATTAATTAAAGTCACTAAAATGGGATTAGATCCCTGAAAGTGGGTCCTAACCTCAAAATATGGAGATATTGACCCCGAATTCCTGTTCTCTATACCTCAATACGTGATACTAGAAAAACTATATATATATATATATATATATATTATATATATATTATATAATATATATATATATAGATAAATATATATATATATATATATATATATATATATTATATATATATATATATATATATATATATATATATATATATATATATATATATATATAATCATTATTCTTCTTCTTTTTTATTATATTAGATATAGATAAGAGCTCGAAAATCAAGATAAGGATTGTATAAAATATAATTTTAAAGGTGTTGACTCATAGCCTCGGTAGCATAGTGGAATAAATAAAAGGTCTAAAGCTAAATGGTGAGAGTTCGATTCCCAATCCCGACTGGCACATGATCGAATCTATTTGGGTCGATTTTCGAAAAATGACGTCAATAATGTTAGAGCGGTCGGTCGGTCGGTCGGGCAAGTATTAGTGCTCGCACTCATATATTCACGCGGTCGACGCGAGCGGTGCAACCAGTGATCCACCGGGCGCTTGAGGTGAGGTCCTCCGCAAGGGGACCCCGGGGATGCACGGTAACAATATTGACGAGAAATAAAATTTGGAAAGAATTTGTTTTGTCTGAATAGCGTATATATAGAATAACTTAAACCAAACAAAAATATTTTTTTTTACTGTAGCAAAATATTTCTATCATATGTAAACGATATACAAACTTGCCGGAAAGCGAATACATATGTGTGGACTCCCATGACCCTCCGACAGAGTTTGAAAGTCTAAAATTGTTTAAAAACTGTTTACAAGAGTTGAGATATTTAGCTTAAGTAAAATAAAAAAATTTAAACTATCTTATGCTAAATGTTAATAATTTCTTTCGTTTCAAAACTTTCTACATCGTAGCCTCTTTCTCTTATAATAATATAATAAAAATAAAAATAAAAAGATACAATAACTGTGAAAACTGCGAAATACCAACAAAGAGAAATGAAAAAAAAGAAAGAAGAGGAGAAAATATCTCTCAAACAACCTCCCGAGAACAGCTGGTTGTTGGTAAACAAATCTTTCAAAATCATACTTTACCTAGTCATGGTAACGAACTTTCACGCTCAGACCGCAGGTACACAAAGCTCAGGAAAAGGCTGCACTTCAAAAAAAATAATAAATAAAATAAACAGATGAATGCATCGATAGAAATGAAAAAAGGAATATCATTCAAACTTTACTACATAGGAAGATTTTGAACAGAGGATAAAAAATTCTTTAACTTGTTTGCTGTAAGCGAATTAATATTATTATTATACCGAAAAGAGTTTTGCGAAAAACAAATAAGGAAAAGGAGCTCTTGTCTTGTGTTTAAGATTCCGACTTTGAAAGAAAGCCAAAAATGAGAAAAAAAACAAAAACCGAAAATAGTAATTAATAAAAAATGAAAAAAATATTGGTACATTGTTATAATTGACGAGGAATACATTTGTATTTATTAAAAATATCATTGTTATACGAAGCTAATATTTATAAAATTTCCCCTATTACTATCACTAGAGTTTTTGGTCTTTCTTTTATCTTTGCTATGAATGTATTCTAAATCTCAGAAGGTTGGGGGATAAAGATATGAACAATTAAATAATCCTTTTCCTCACAAATGATTATGGAGTTGTCCATCTCTTTTACAGCTCCAGAATCACCAAATTATGATCTAATATCATAGAATTGATTAGATAAAATGGCCTGTACGCACTTGCATGTGTGCCTAAAGATCCTGTACACCTGTGTAAGAGGCGGACATACATACCTCATGTGTACCTTATGTAAAAAGGTTAACCCATTTCAACTTGTTACTAAGTCAGATTTGAATAAAAATTGTTAGAGAAGCGCCCACCCCAAGTGGGAGGGGGCCCAATTTAAATTGTGAGACTAGAACCCGACCAGGGGCGAGGTCAAGATTGAATCGAGAGTTGGCCTCGGGATGGTGTCAAAGAAGCATGGCTCCAGCCATGTCCGCAGTATCAAACAATAATTGTAATACAAATAAAAGACTAATTATTTAATAATAATAAATCATTTATATAGCCCTCAGATGTGAAATCTATTTCTGTTATTCTATTTCTGTTGATACAAATATTTGATATTCCAATTGTTTAATAAAGGTCAAAATCGCCACACGTTTTATTATCACGATAATTGATTACCGATTAATTAAAGTGCTTAAGTATCTCAGAGCATATATATATATATATATATATATATATATATATATATATATATATATATATATATAATATATATATATTATATAATATATATATATATTATATATCTTTATCCTTCCTTCAATTCCTACAGATGTGCAACATGCACGGACAAAGAATAGTTAAGTAGAAGTAAGTCGAAACCAAATCATCAGCGTACAATAAGCAGTGTACCCTCCACTCTCTTCCATTCTCTATCACTCTAACACCTTCCCCTACCACCCCTATAGCTGATTCTTTTATCACCCCATCCATATACAGATTAAATAGCTAAGGAAACATAAAAACATCCTTGCCTCACTCCACTAATAATATTAAACCATTCACTTTCAACTCCGTTTCACTATCGGCACACATACTTGCGATGCCATTCAGAAGTTTAGTACCAATACCATATATCACTATCATCTTCAACAGAGATTGATTCCCTATTAATCTTTTCATACGCCTGTTGGAAGTCCATAAAAGATAAATACAACTTATTCTTCTTCTCTCTCATTTTCTCAATCATTTCTTTCAATCTGAAGATTTGATCTATGTGACTTCTAACAATTGCAAATGCTTCTTGTTCTTTTTCAAATCAGTCCCTTAGTCACTAGAAGCACTCTTTCGAACAAAATACCAGCATATATCTTCACTATAAAACTCGACAAACTAATTCCCCAATAGTTCCTACAGCTCCCCTTATCTCCATTACCCTTATATAAGGGTACTATTACTGATACCTTCCAATCTTTCGGAACTATACCTTCCATAAGCGCTTTCTTACACAATTTCCATATCCAGACAATCATAATCACGCCTCCATTCAACTTTACTCTATCTATTACCTCCTCGCTATTAATTATCTCATCCCCCAAATACGGATTTCTTCTTGTACTATGAAACCCACACGCATTCACTTTCGCCTCTTTATTACCGCCAATGTTATGTAGATTTTCGAAGTGTTTCATCCACACTCTTCTCATATCCATTTCATCAGTCACGAATGCACCATCCCTAGACATTATTCTTGAAGATTTCCGTTACTCTCTTTATAAACCTTTTGTACTTCCTTCCAGAAGAGCTTCCTATTCCCTTGTAAGTTCCCATTTAAACTCCTTCCAAACTGTTTATTTATTTCGTTTTTTATCCTACGTATGCAACTTTTAGTATTCCTTTTTCCCCACTTTTAGTACATTCAACCACTCTTCTTTTTACTTTTAACCGCTGGCATCACCTCTTTATTCCTCCACTCACTATTGACATTCTTACTTCCTACTTTGGCACATCCACATACTTCTCTTGCACTGCTAACAAAGGTTTCCTTCATTTGCCTCCAGATTTGCCCAGTTCCATCTTGTTCCCATTCAACTGATTTATATACAAGTTCTCTCATATATTTTCCTTATAACCTTGTTCTCTTAACATCTTGCTCTTAATTGGCGCCACTTCCTTCCTTATCTCTTTCCTCTCCATCCATGCCCATAACTTAATCTTACATAAAACAACTTAATAATCTGATATTAAAATCTCCGACCCCTTCACTGATTTAACGTTTTTCACAAACCTAAACAATCTCCTTCTTCAACAACACAACATTATTCATAATTTTCACTTCGATACCATCTCTGCCTACCCCAACTCTCGTTTATTTATAAATATTCTTGTGCCAGAAGAATATTTCTTAAACACATATATCTCTTTCCTCACATAATTCAATCACCTTTATACTATTCTTCTTTTTTCCCGCAACCCCAAAGGCACCAGCTATACCATCCATTTTTTGATCAACTATCCAACCATTTAAGTTGCCCAACACATTTAATCTGAAGTCCCTACTCATTCCACCCAAAACATCATTCAAATTATCCCATAAAGTCACACTCTCCTGACCATCACTCTGATATATTCCATTTGTTACAACCACTCAAACCTTAACATTCTCAAACTTAAATTTAACCATTAGAATTCAAGTACTTACACAAACAAAATACACCATTGCTCTATGCCACAGGTCACTCACCAGAATTGAAACTCCTTCTTTCCCCCTCTCATTCCTCTCCACTCCAGGACACACACATTTCACCAAACACCAATTGTATAGACCGATTCCTTTCATCTTTGTTTCAGTCCGAGCAAGCAAATTAAATTTAGTCTTTCTTAATACATTCTTCAGCCCTCTCCTCTTCTTCTCGCCATTTGCTTCTCTAATATTCCATGTACCCAGACGATTCATACAATCCCGCCGGAAGATACAAGGTCGCATACGGCAATCACGACCAGGTCCAAGACATGCATAAGTATTCCTATGGTATAAATAAGTAGTAGCAGGTCCCCAAACCAACTTCCGCAGTCCAATTAGTAGCCTCCTACGACACGCAGAACATATGTTAGGTGAACTCTCTCTCCCCCACATACAGGAATGTATGGAAAAAAAAGTGTTTTTTTTTTTATATTAATATAGTGTTTTATGTTTTATAGTCTATATGTGATACGAAGAGCCTACTCTTGTGCACGAAGTGTGGATGTGGGCCCAAGAGGGTCGAACTATTGGGCAGTGGAGTGTCATGGGATGTACTCTAAACCCCAAATGCTCAATGGGAGTCAATCTTAGATTCGATAGCACTCTCTCTCTCTCTCTCTCTCTCTCTCTCTCCTCTCTCTCTCTCATTCTCTCCCTCTCTCATTCATTTCTTTCCACCACCTCTCGAATCGTCTCCTCTCTCTCTCTCTCTTCGTATATTATATATATATATATGGTCATAATATATATATTATATATATATGTATATAGTAATATATTTATATATATATATAATATATTATATATTATATATATATATTAATGATGGAAACACTTCGCATCCGTACTCGCGGATGTACTTATTCATTAACTATATGCGATTCCTCATCACGGATGTGAACTTAGACATCCGCGCCGGGTTTATTAAATATTTACATCCGATACATCTCTAATAAATATGGATTATATATATAGGGTTATATTATACTGTATATATTAAGTGTTTATATATATATATAATTATAATTAATATATATCTAATATATATTATATATATAGGTTCTTTTCCGTTTTGAGGAGATCAAAGAATCTCGATTTACATATTGATCTTCGATGATATACTTGCTCCCTAATATCGTTAATTGCTGAATAGCTGACCCTGTTCCAAATTATAATTACTTTAAAATTATAATTACATTTTAATTACGTTATTTTATAAATATATATATCTATTATCTCTCTATATATATATTATAGGTTTATATATTACTTCTATATGATATATATATAATAGCTTATATATATATATGATATACTTATATATAATATATATTGTTGATTAAATGAAAGAGCTCCTAAAGTGGGGTCTTTCTATTTGAACTATAAGTTAATAGTTTCCATGTGAACGTTCTCATATATACATTGAAGGTATTTTTTCTGATATCTCTTCTTCGGCAATGAATTTGATCTACATTATGTTTATAGTATTAAATAAACTTAATAATTATACAAATACTATTCATATTTATAATGTTAGTGGTTAGGATAGGTTCAGATTAGGTTTAGGTTGGTTTTAGGTTAGGTGTGTTTATTTGGTTAGGTTAGGTAGCGTTAGGTTAGGTTAGGTTAGGTTTAGTTAGGTTAGGTCATATGTGTTAAAATATGTTTTATATCCCTTTGAAAATATGTAGTTCTATTAGTAAATTTGCAATTAAGTTTAATGTTGGCAACATATATTCGACATCTCTGACATAATTTCTCATGTAGGATTATATTGTATTCTTGCAGAAAATCTATTGAAAACACGTTTTGTTTATCTGGTATTTTAAAAATTTTGTCAAGTTCACTTTAGCTTTTGAGTTAAACGCTTATCAAATAGTCATTAGGTCTTTTAAGCTAGAACAGTAGTCAAGTCTCTAACAATCGTCCAATAATACTGTGTATATTTTTATTCGAAGTGAAGATTTAAAAAGCTACCGTAAGAATTTTTTTATAAATTATAAAAAGATAATAATGTATATGAAAGGAATAAAAATGTATATCCTCTAAAATATAAATTCGACTAAATTTCCCCAAAACTTTTTTTAAGGGGTATTGTAATATTTCCTGTAGTTATTTAACATTAAATTAAATATTTAATTTATAAACACGAATTAAATTAGGAAAGTATTGTCTGCTGAAAGCGACCGTGTAGCGCGATGGAGGACCCATACAACTAATCGATAAAAATCGATATGACAATCGATATATCTTGTCTCCGCAAATACGGAAAAGTATCCCTCTATATATATATTATATATATATTATATATATATAATATATATATATATAATTAATATAATATATATATATTAGTTAATTATTTATATATATATATATATATTATATATATATAATAATATATAATAAATATATATTATATATTTATCATATATATATATATATATATATTATTTATATATATATCTATATATATATATATATATTATATATATATATATATATATTATTATATATATTATTATATATATAATATATATATTTATACATATATGTATAATATATATCATATATAATATATATATATTATATTATATATATTATATATATATATATATATATATATATATATATATATTATATATAAATATTATATTATATATATATTAATATTTATATGTTAATATATTTATTAAATATTAATATTATATATTATATATATATATATATATTATATATATTAATATATATTATATATATATAATATATATATATATATATATATATATTATATATATATCTATGAATATATATATCAGTGGTGGCTCGTGGTCAAAATTCTTGGCTGGAGGGGCTGCAAGTTTAATATATAGTAATATTATATATATTATATATATATACTATATATATATATATATATAATATAATATATATAAGTATTTATCTATCTAGTAAAGCTTGTTGATATAATTCGTTTCTATTAGAGGGAGAGAGAGAGAGAGAGAGAGAGAGAGGAGAGAGAGGAGCACGATATAGTAGTAAAAAGTATGCTGGAGTCGTGCCGTTGTATATCATATATATATAATTATATATATATATATATATATATATTTATATATATATATATATAATATATATTATATATATAATATAATAATATAATATATAATTATTATATATTATATATATATCATATATATATATATATATATATATATATATATAACCAGCGTTCGAATAGTCGACATCTGTGTATCTGAAAAACTCAGATAGCTATCAATAAACTGAAATTTTTTTTTGAATTCAGTCGAATCAAAAAAAATTTCTATAATTATAAATCACCTTAGATTTATATATATTATATATTTTATATATATATATTATAATTAATATATATTTATATATAATATAATATATATATATATATATTATATATATATATTAATTATTATATCTATATATTTATTTATATATATATATATAATATATTATATATTATATATATAATATATATATTTAAATATATAATTATATAATATATAATATATATATAATACTATATATATATATATATATATTATATTTACGCCTGGCACTGTCGAGACAGAGCTGTTTGAAACCTCGAAGAATCTTTGTAAATCAGATTTTTGTTGGTACGAAATAAGTGAAGGGAGCCTTACCCTTCTTTGAAGGTTTTAGAGCAAATACTTAGAAGTAAAACTTTTATTTCCCTAATGTTAAAATAAATTTTTAAAAATACACGCATTTTAACAATAATTTGGGGCTCACATTTTTCAATCAAATTAACATCACAACATACAAATCATAATCATCTTCATTATAAAATGTATTTTTTTTCTGTAAATAATAATCCTTATTTTATAATATACAAATTAAATTTCAACATCCAAAAAAAAAAAAAAACACACCAAACTCAATCTCTCTGATCCTATAATACTAAACGATTTATTATTTGTCTTTAATATCTGTCTTTATATGTATCAGAAGGAATTAAAGGAAAACTACATCCTCAAATTTGAAATGCAAGTTTTAATATGAGACAAATCTCGTAAGTTGCTATAAGAATGTTCAAAAAGCCATAACTGGCACTTGTAAAAACTACTATAGAATTTGTATTCTTTTCTTCTTAAGTGTCATATTTTGTCTTTTTTTAAAGAACTAATAAAGTTGGTCTTTTTTCAGGGCTGCAATATAGGGAGCTCCAATTTTATACTATTGGAGTATTATTGAAAAAAAATATTCGTACAGAAATAAAGATTTGATGATCAACTTGAAATTTGTTGAATTCTTCATTTTCTTTATGTTCTCATGAACACAAATGCAGGCCTATTTTTATCTTAGTCATTCTGTGTTCACTTTTAATTTGACAATTTTATATTTCCATCAATCCATATGCTGGCATTTTTAATTTGGAGGGGCGCCAGCCCCGGAGCCCATAAAGACGAGCCAACTGTATATATTATACTAATTGTAAGTTTACAAATAATTATAGATGATATAGATGTTAAATATCAGAAATACATATATATTATATATTATTTTATAATATATTTATAAATAGCATTTAAAATTAAAATAGACCAAAATAATAAACTACAAAACTATTTAATTCAGTGGTCTCAAATTTTTAAATAAATCAATTCTTTTATTTTTATGATTTCTGACCATTCTGAATACAATGGGCGCAGTATTTTTATATAAAAAGTTGCATAGAATATATATATAATAGTATATAATTATCCATATATACCGATATACTTATTATATATATATATAATTTATATATATATAATTATATTATATATATATATATATATATATATCTATATATTATATTATTATATATAGTACGGTATCAGAGTTACTTAAGCCACCGGCACGGGAGGATTATCCCCGATCAAAAAAAATTTCACAGGATAGTCTATGATACATAATATGGAACGTTTTAGGGTGAATAAAAAAAAATCAACTAAAACTACAATTCGCTGAGCGGTGCCAATTCAGAAAGAAAATGATACCACAAGGTTTTTGGGGGAAAAAGTAAAAAAAAAAAATAATTGTTAATCGTTACGGTAATTATGAGGAGAAAGCCTTTTTAAGACCTTTTATACGTTAATCTCATTAAAATAAATAGACTTTTCTAGTATAGTTTTGTTTTGTTTTTTTAATTTAAAGAATACCCCAAGGGTATACCGCCGATGGAGTGTGGGTCTTCTCGCTTCCGGGGAACTATCGGGTAGGACTTATTTCCCCTGTCCGGGAGGGTCTCGGAACCTCACCTCTTTGGTATTTGGCGTGTCGCGCGGGGGTGGGTGCTGGGCGCCCCTCTCCCTACGGAGTATATATGGAAACTGTCCCCCCTGTAGTCCCGCGGCTCGAGCCCTTACATTTGCCGTTAATACCTGTTAAGCAATGAATATACTATATTATATGATATATATATATATATATATATATTATATATATATATATTTAATATATATTATATATATATATATATATTATAATATTATATTTATATATATATGATATATATTGGAGCGATTTATGTATAGTTCCGTCCGATATGTATCTCAAAACTATAACTACAGTAAAGGAATTACATTGTGGATGCTCGGTCCAATTTTAGTAACGGAAATGATTGAAAAAAAAAAAAATATATCTCAAAATACAATAGCAACAGCGAAATGGAATACATTTTTGAATCCTGGTAAAATTTCACATAGGAAAATGCTTTATATGGCACACTAGGGGCTCGAGCCGACGTGGAACATAGGGGGGACGTTTTCCATACCCGTAGGGGA
>JABUQX010004306.1:0-2500 GCA_015478945.1 Trachelipus rathkii | reverse complement strand
GGTGGATATGCTGGTCCAACAATTTGCAAATGCCTGGCAAAAAAAAAAAAAAAAAAAACAATTTATAATTCAAAAACTCTACAATAGCTACAACGCAGAAAATAATACATTTTTTTGGAATCCTGGTAAAAATTTCACATAGGAAAAATGTAAAAAAAAAAAAAAAAAAAAAAAAAAATAAATATGTTAATAATTTAGTAATACTGATTAGAAGGCGCCTATTTTGAGAGCCTTTTAAATTGGTTTATCGTTAAATAATAGTTTCATATTAAATTTTATTTTTTTTTTTCTAAAGAATACTAAAGAATACCCAGGGTATAACGGCCCCTGACTGGAAGGAGTCGGGGTCTCTGGCCTTCCGGGAACACGGGGTAGGATTATTTCCCCTCCTCCGGGGAGTGTCTCCGGAACTCCCGTCTTTGGTATTTTGGGTGTTCGCGGGTTCTCCCGTCCCATACCCCTACCGGGGTAGAAAATCATCCCCTATCTGTTTCTCCGTTCGGCTTCGAGCCCCTAGTGTGCCGTATACAGCAAAATTTAATAGAAGTCTATTTATTATTTTTAAACGAGAAACCTAATAAAAAGTTCTCTATATAGGGCCTTCTTTAATAAAAAATTATTATTTACTATAATTATTAACATATTTTTTTCTTTTTACAATTTTCTTATGTGAAATTTTACCAGGATCTCCAATAATGTATTCCTTTTTGCTGTAGCTAATGTAGTTTTTGGAATCTATATAATAATATATATAATACATATATTATATATATACGGTATATATATATATATACTATATATAAATATATATATATATATTATATATATATATTATTATTATATATATATTTATATATATACTATATTATATATATATATATATTTATATATAATTATATATAATTTTAATCTACATTCCAGGCTTTAAATTGGACGCAGCATTCCAACCAATGTATATTCCGTTTTACTGAGCATTAATAAATTTTTAAAGATGACATATGATCGGAAATGAATCCAGAAGCTGGACCTATATAATATACTATATATACTATATATATATAATATATATATATAATATTATATTATATATAATATATATATATATTATATATATCATATATATATTATATATATTAATATATATAACATATATATATTATATAAATATATATATATTATTATATAATATATATATTTATATAATATAATATTATATTTATATATTATACTCACATATTATATATACGTATTTTTCTATACTATATATAATAATGTGATAATAATATATTATTATTACTGGCGTACGACATAATCTTTATACTTTGAAGATGATTTTCAAATCAAATTAATCAAGGTTAAGTTAAGTGGTTAGGTTTAGGTTAGTTAGGTAGGTTAGTCATTAGGCTTAGTTTTTTCCAAACGGCCTTAATCAATCTACATAAGACCTTAAATTATTATTAATTTTTTTATTAATTCTTGTTTCGCAATCATAAAATTTAAAATTAAGCGCTCTTGCGTTTAAGCACTTACAAACACATCACATGACACACCATAAGACACACACACCTACAACACACACACACCACATCAAACACACAACAATCACGACTCACACACTATATATCATATATCTATCATATATATATACTTATTAATATTATATATATATAATATATAATATATATATATATTATATAATATAATGATATATATCTAGCGGAGTTAGCTCTGATGTTTTTACAGTAGTAGGCAATATATGATATAATATATATTATAATATATATATATTTATAACTTATATATATATATATATATATATATAATATAATATATATACTTTATATATATAATATATATATATAAATATAATATCGTTGCGTTATTATGTCATCATTGGTAGGAATGGGAAGGAGATTCGAGCGCCTTGCAAGGCACCCTTTGAATCTGCATCCTTCCCCCCAAATTTGAGTGAACACCGTTACATTCACACAATTGTCTTATTTTCATATGTCTTTAAGAAAATATGTAATGGGGAACTAACAGCTTTTATATATACGTTGGGTTATGTAAAAATAAAATAAAAAAATAATTATATATAATCTGTTTTAAATATTTGTGTATTATTTTATCAAGATGTGTTCCATAGTAGTGAATTTAATGTAAGTATAACCATTAGTAAGACTTGAAGGAGGTGGAAATTTAAAATTATTTTTTCTATTGGGGGTATATATATATATATTTATAATATTATATATATATATATATCTATATATATATATATAAAATATAATATATATATTATATAAACCCTATATATATATATATATATAAATATATTATATATATACTAATATATATATATATATATAAGTATATATATATATATGTAAACAACAATTAATTAAATTTGCAGTGAAACGAGTTTTGCAATAGAAAAATTTAAAAAAAAAAAAAAAAAATTCTGGGTCAGTATGTCGAATACATGGGCTGGGTACAGGTT
>JABUQX010004305.1:0-22120 GCA_015478945.1 Trachelipus rathkii | reverse complement strand
GGAACAGCACAAGATACTAACAAAATAAGGCATGTAATTCCCTAATATCTAACTTTCATAATAACCAAATTCAAAGAAGATTAATACTAAGAAATAGTGCTCACGTAAATCCTCCTTTCTATAGGTTAGAAAAGCTAGACAAGCAGTTAGCTATAAATGTGCTAGTCTATAACGATTTACCTCAAGAATTAAAAAATGAAAATTCTCTTATATCATTTACAAGTAAACTCAAAAAAAGCTATATAAATAAGTACAAATACTATTACTATATTGCCTTTTACAAGTAAACTCAAAACAGCTGCATAAATAAGTACTAATAATATTACTATTTTATTATTATTTTTATTATTATTATATTATTATTATTATTATTATTATTATTATTATTATTATTATTATTATTATTATTATTATTATTATTATTATTATTATTATTATTATTATTATTATTATTATTATTATTATTATTATTATTATTCTAATTAAATATTTTTCTTGTATTCATTTATCATTATTATTTTTTATATTATTATTAATTTTTATTGTTATTTTATGTTCTGGAATGTACTTCCATAAAAGATATGTCGGCTACTCAAATACGCTCATGTGTATTGATTACCATTGGAGTATTTTTATTCATCATCATCATTATTATATTATTATTATCATTTTATTATTATATTATTATTATTATTATTATTATTATTATTTTATTATTATTATATATTATTATTATATTATTATTATTATTATTTATTATTATATATTATTATTATTATTATTATTATATTATTCATTATTATTATTGTTATTATTATTATTATCTGTTTTTACTTTTTTTCCAATTTAGTTATTATTATTATTAATTATTTTTTTTTTAATATTATAATGACTATTATTATATTTTTATTATTATTATTATTATGATTATAATTATATTATGATTATTATTATTATTATTATTATTATCTATAATATAATTATTAGTTACTATTTTTCTGTCCCTAATTTGTATGTGATAGCTACTATTATATCTATATATAAAATTTTAATTTAAAAATTTAAGAAAAATTGAAATTTCATTAAAAATTTTTATTTAAAACAGGTTTTCACAACTAATGTAATATTTGGTATATAAAAACAAATATTGAAATTTCATTAAAAAACGTCAATTTAAGACACCTAAAACTATTAATAAATTCACTTTTCTGCTTTTTGAAATTGCATTTTAAAGAAACACATTATTTTTTTCAAAAGCTGAAAAATCCCGTTAAAACCTTCAATTTTAGATTAACGCAACGTAATTTCCAATGGTGGAATGATAGAAAAATCGTACTTTTAAGAGTTCTAAATTTGTAATGTGAAAATTTAAGAAAAAGCGTAATTTTAGAAGTTAAATTTTTTTATTAAAACAGGTTTTCACAACTAATGAAATATTTGGTATATAAAAACAAAAATATTGAAATTTCATTAAAAAACGTCAATTTAAGACACCTAAAACTATTAATAAATTCTCTTTTCTGCTTTTTGAAATTGCATTTTAAAGAAACACATTATTTTTTCAAATGCTGAAAATACCGTTAAAAACTCAATTTTAAGATTTACCAAATAATTTCAAATGTTGAAATTTAGGAAAAATCGTACTTTTAAGAGTTCTAAATTTGTAATGTGAAAATTTAAGCAAAACGGTAATTTTAGAAGTTAAAATGTTTTATTAAAACAGGTTTTCACAACTAATGAAATATTTGGTATATAAAAACAAATATTGAAATTTCATTAAAAAAACGTCATTTAAGAAACCTAAAAACAATAATAATTCTCTTTTCTGCTTTTTGAAATTGCATTTCAAGCTGAACACATTATTTTTTTCAAATGCTGAAAATCCGTTAAAAACTCAATTTTAGATTTAAACAAATTAATTTCAAATGTGAAATTAGAAAGCTACTTTAAGAGTTCTAAATTCGTAATGTGAAAATTTAAGAAAAAGCCGTAATTTTAGAAGTTAAAAGTTTTTATTAAAACAGGTTTTCACAACTAATGAAATATTTTGTATATAAAAACAAATATTGAAATTTCATTACAAAACGTCAAATTAAGACACCTAAAACTATTAATAAATTCACTTTTCAGCTTTTTGAAATTGCATTTCAATGAAACACATTATTTTTTCAAATGCTGAAAATACCGTTAAAAACTCAATTTTAAGATTTACCAAATAATTTCAAATGTTGAAATTTAGGAAAAATCGTACTTTTAAGAGTTCTAAATTTGTAATGTGAAAATTTAAGAAAAAGCGTAATTTTAGAAGTTAAAATTTTTATTAAAACAAGTTTTTCAAAACTAATGAAATATTGGTATATTAATAACAAATATTGAGAATTTCATTTACAAAACGTCAATTTAGACAACCAAAAACTATTAAGAGTTTCACTTTTCTGCTTGAAATTAGCATTTCAATGAAACACATTATTTTTTCAAATGCTGAAATACCGTTAAAAACTCAATATTTAAGACAATTACCAAATTTAATAATTTCAAATGTTGAAATTAGGAAAAATCGTACTTTTAAGAGGTTCTAAATTGTAATGTGAAAATTTAGCAAAAGCGTATTTTAAAAGTAAATTTTATTAAACAGGTTTTCACAACTAAATAAATATTTGTATAGGGAACACAAAAATTGAAATTTCTTAAAAAACGTCTTTAAACACCTAAAGACAATTAATAAATTCTCTCTTTCTGCTTTTTGAAATTGCATTTCAATTGAAACACATTACTTTCAAATGCTTAAATCCCGTTAAAAAAAACCTCCAATTGTAAAATTTAGCCAAAAATTTTCAAATGTTGAAATTTAGGAAAAATCGTACTTTTAAGAGTTCTAAATTTGTAATGTGAAAATTTAAGAAAAAGCGTAATTTTAGAAGTTAATTTTTTATTAAAACACGTTTCAAAACTAAAGAAATATATTTGGTATATAAAAAGAAATATTGAAATTCATTAAAAAACATCAATTAAACATCTAAAACTATTATAAATTCACTTTTCTGCTTTTTAATTGCATTTCAATGAAACACATTATTTTTTTCAAATGCTGAAAATACCGTTAAAAACTCAATTTTAAGATTTACAAATAATTTCAAATGTTGAAATTTAGGAAAAATCGTACTTTTAAGAGTTCTAAATTTGTAATGTGAAAATTTAAGAAAAAGCGTAATTTTAGAAGTTATAATTTTTTTTTTAAAACAGGTTTTCACAACTAATGAAATATTTGGTATATAAAAACAAATATTGAAATTTCATTAAAAAACGTCAATTTAAGACACCTAAAACTATTAATAAATTCTCTTTTCTGCTTTTTGAAATTGCATTTCAATGAAACACATTATTTTTTCAAATGCTGAAAATACCGTTAAAAACTCAATTTTAAGAATTACCAAATAATTTCAAATGTTGAAATTTAGGAAAAATCGTACTTTTAAGAGTTCTAAATTTGTAATGTGAAAATTTAAGAAAAAGCGTAATTTTAGAAGTTAAAATTTTTTATTGAAACAGGTTTTCACAACTAATGAAATATTTGGTATATAAAAACAAATATTGAAATTTCATTAAAAAACGTTAATTTTAGACACCTAAAACTATTAAAAAAAATTCACTTTTCTGCTTTTTTGAATTAGCATTTCAATGAAACACATTATTTTTTTAAATGCGGAATAATACCGTTTAAAACATCAATTTTTAAGACTTTACCAAATATTTCATATGGTTGAAATTTAGGAAAAGCTGTTTAAGAGTTCTAAATTTGTAATGTGAAAATTTAAGAAAAAGCGTAATTTTAGAAGTTAAATTTTTTTATTAAAACAGGTATTCACAACTAATGAAATATTTGGTATATAAAAACAAATATTGAAATTTCATTAAAAAACGTCAATTTAAGACACCTAAAACAATTAATAAATTCTCTTTTCTGCTTTTTGAAATTGCATTTCAATGAAACACATTATTTTTTCAAATGCTGAAAATACCGTTAAAAACTCAATTTTAAGATTTAACAAATAATTTCAAATGTTGAAATTTAGGAAAAATCGTACTTTTAAGAGTTCTAAATTTGTAATGTGAAAATTTAAGAAAAAGCGTAATTTTAGAAGTTAAATTTTTTTTTAAAAATAGTTTTCAAAAAAATAAAAAATTTGTTTATATAAAAAAAAAAATTAAAATTTAATAAAAAACGTCAATTTTAAGACACCTAAAACTATTAGTAAATTCACTTTTCTGCTTTTTGAAATTGCATTTCAATGAAACACATTATTTTTTCAAATGCTGAAAATACCGTTAAAAACTCAATTTTAAGATTTACCAAATAATTTCAAATGTTGAAATTTAGGAAAAATCGTACTTTTAAGAGTTCTAAATTTGTAATGTGAAAATTTAAGAAAAAGCGTAATTGTAGAAGTTAAAATTTTTTATTAAAACAGGTTTTCACAACTAATGAAATATTTGGTATATAAAAACAAATATTGAAATTTCATTAAAAAACGTCAATTTAAGACACCTAAAACAATTAATAAATTCTCTTTTCTGCTTTTTGAAATTGCATTTCAATGAAACACATTATTTTTTCAAATGCTGAAAATACCGTTAAAAACTCAATTTTAAGATTTACCAAATAATTTCAAATGTTGAAATTTAGGAAAAATCGTACTTTTAAGAGTTCTAAATTTGTAATGTGAAAATTTAAGAAAAAGGCGTAATTTTAGAAGTTAAAATTTTTTATTAAAAACAGGTTTCACAACTAATGAAATATTTGGTATATAAAAACAAATATTGAAATTTCATTAAAAAACGTTAATTTTAGACACCTAAAACTATTAATAAATTCACTTTTCTGCTTTTTGAAATAGCATTTCAATGAAACACATTATTTTTTCAAATGCTGAAAATACCGTTAAAAACTCAATTTTAAGATTTACCAAATAATTTCAAATGTTGAAATTTGAAAAATCGTACTTTTAAGAGTTCTAAATTTGTAATGTGAAAATTTAAGAAAAAGCGTAATTTTAGAAGTTATAATTTTTTATTAAAACAGGTTTCACAACTAATGAAATATTTGGTATATAAAAACAAATATTGAAATTTCATTAAAAAAACGTCAATTTAAGACACCTAAAACAATTAATAAATTCTCTTTTCTGCTTTTTGAAATTGCATTTCAATGAAACACATTATTTTTTCAAATGCTGAAAATACCGTTAAAAATCAATTTTAAGATTAACCAAATAATTTCAAATGTTGAAATTTAGGAAAAATCGTACTTTTAAAAGTTCTAAATTTGTAATGTGAATATAAGAAAAAGCGTAATTTTAGAAGTTAAAATTTTTTATTAAACAGGTTTTCACAACTAATGAAATATTTGGTATATAAAAACAAATATTGAAATTTCATTAAAAAACGTCAATTTAAGACACCTAAAACTATTAATAAATTCTCTTTTCTGCTTTTTGAAATTGCATTTCAATGAAACACATTATTTTTTCAAATGCTGAAAATACCGTTAAAAACTCAATTTTAAGATTTACCAAATAATTTCAAATGTTGAAATCTAGGAAAAATCGTACTTTTAAGAGTTCTAAATTTGTAATGTGAAAATTTAAGAAAAAGCGTAATTTTAGAAGTTAAAATTTTTTATTAAAACAGGTTTTCACAACTAATGAAATATTTGGTAAATAAAAACAAATATTGAAATTTCATTAAAAAACGTTAATTTAGACACCTAAAACTATTAATAAATTCACTTTTCTGCTTTTTGAAATAGCATTTCAATGAAACACATTATTTTTTCAAATGTTTGAAAATACGCTTCAAAACTCCATTTCGAACATTACCAAAAATTTCAAATGTTGAAATTTAGGAAAAATCGTACTTTTAAGAGTTCTAAATTTGTAATGTGAAAATTTAAGAAAAAGCGTAATTTTAGAAGTTAATAAAAAACAGGTTTTCACAACTAATGAAATATTTGGTATATAAAAACAAATATTGAAATTTCATTAAAAAACGTCAATTTAAGACACCTAAAACAATAATTAAAATTCTCTTTTCTGCTTTTTGAAATTGCATTTCAATGAAACACATTATTTTTTCAAATGCTGAAAATACCGTTAAAAACCCAATTTTAAGATTTACCAAATAATTTCAAATGTTGAAATTTAGGAAAAATCGTACTTTTAAGAGTTCTAAATTTGGAATGTGAAAATTTAAGAAAAAGCGTAATTTTAGAAGTTAAATTTTTTTATTAAAACAGGTTTTCACAACTAATGAAATATTTGGTATATAAAAACAAATATTGAAATTTCATTAAAAAACGTAAATTTAAGACATCTAAAACTATTAATAAATTCACTTTTCAGCTTTTTGAAATTGCATTTCAATGAAACACATTATTTTTTCAAATGCTGAAAATACCGTTAAAAACTCAATTTTAAGATTTACCAAATAATTTCAAATGTTGAAATTTAGGAAAAATCGTACTTTTAAGAGTTCTAAATTTGTAATGTGAAAATTTAAGAAAAAGCGTAATTTTAGAAGTTAAATTTTTTTATTAAAACAGGTTTTCACAACTAATGAAATATTTGGTATATAAAAACAAATATTGAAATTTCATTAAAAAACGTCAATTTAAGACACCTAAAACAATTAATAAATTCTCTTTTCTGCTTTTTGAAATTGCATTTCAATGAAACACATTATTTTTTCAAATGCTGAAAATACCGGTAAAAAAGTCAATTTAAGACACCTAAAACTAATATAAATGTGAAATTTAGCGAAAAAGCGTTACTTTTAAAGAGTTCTAAATTTGTAATTCTATGTCAAAATTTAAGAAAAAGCGTAATTTTAGAAGTTAAAATTTTTTATTAAAACAGAGTTTCACAACTAATGAAATATTTGGTATATAAAAACAAATATTGAAATTTCATTACAAAACGTCAATTTAAGACACCTAAAACTATTAATAAATTCGCTTTTCTGCTTTTTGAAATTGCATTTCAATGAAACACATTATTTTTTCAAATGCTGAAAATACCGTTAAAAACTCAATTTTAAGAATTACCAAATAATTTCAAATGTTGAAATTTAGGAAAAATCGTACTTTTAAGAGTTCTAAATTTGTAATGTGAAAATTTAAGAAAAAGCGTAATTTTAGAAGTTAAAATTTTTTATTAAAACAGGTTTTCACAACTAATGAAATATTTGGTATATAAAAACAAATATTGAAATTTCATTAAAAAACGTCAATTTTAGACACCTAAAACTATTAATAAAAATTCTGATTAAATAGCTTAAATCAAAATTAACATTTCCATGAAACACATCATTATTTCAAATGCTGAAAAACCGTTAAAAACTCAATTTTAAAGATTACCAAAAATTTCAAATGTTGAAATTTAAGGAAAAATCGTTACCTTTTACCATTTCTCATTTGTAAGGGTAAATATTAAGAGAAAAAAGAGGAATTTAGAAGTTAAAATTTTTTTATTAAAACAGGTTTTCACGACTAATGAAATATTTGGTATATAAAAACAAATATTGAAATTTCATTAAAAAACGTCAATTTAAGACACCTAAAAACAATTAATAAATTCTCTTTTCTGCTTTTTGAAATTGCATTTCAATGAAACACATTATTTTTTCAAATGCTGAAAATACCGTTAAAAACTCAATTTTAAGAATTACCAAATAATTTCAAATGTTGACAATCAAACACATTATTTTTTCAAGATGCTAAATTTGTAATGTGAAAATTTAAGAAAAAGCGTAATTTTAGAAGTTAAAATTTTTTATTAAAACAGGTTTTCACAACTAATGAAATATTTGGTATATAAAAACAAATATTGAAATTTCATTAAAAAACGTCAATTTAAGACACCTAAAACAATTAATAAATTCTCTTTTCTGCTTTTTGAAATTGCATTTCAATGAAACACATTATTTTTTCAAATGCTGAAAATACCGTTAAAAACTCAATTTTAAGAATTACCAAATAATTTCAAGTGTTGAAATTTAGGAAAAATCGTACTTTTAAGAGTTCTAAATTTGTAATGTGAAAATTTAAGAAAAAGCGTAATTTTAGAAGTTAAAATTTTTTATTAAAACAGAGTTTCACAACTAATGAAATATTTGATATAAAAACAAATATTGAAATTTCATTAAAAAACGTCAATTTAAGACACCTAAAACTTTAAAAATTCATTTTTCTTGTTTTTAAAATTGTTTTTAAAAAAAAAAACATTGATGTGTCAAATGACTGGAAAATACGTGAAAAAACTCAATTAAGATGTACCAAAATAATTTCAAATGTTAAAATTTAGAAAAAAGATCGTACTTTTAAGAGTTCTAAATTCGTAATGTGAAAATTTAAGAAAAAGCGTAATTTTAGAAGTTAAAATTTTTTATTAAAACAGGTTTTCACAACTAATGAAATATTTGGTATATAAAAACAAATATTGAAATTTCATTAAAAAACGTCAATTTAAGACACCTAAAACTATTAATAAATTCACTTTTCTGCTTTTTGAAATTGCATTTCAATGAAACACATTATTTTTTCAAATGCTGAAAATACCGTTAAAAACTCAATTTTAAGATTTACCTAATAATTTCAAATGTTGAAATTTAGGAAAAATCGTACTTTTAAGAGTTCTAAATTTGTAATGTGAAAATTTAAGAAAAAGCGTAATTTTAGAAGTTAAATTTTTTTATTAAAACAGGTTTTCACAACTAATGAAATATTTGGTATATAAAAACAAATATTGAAATTTCATTAAAAAACGTCAATGTAAGAACACATAAAAACTCATTAATAAATTCACTTTTCTGCTTTTTGAAATTGCATTTCAATGAAACACGTTATTTTTTCAAATGCTGAAAATACCGTTAAAAACTCAATTTTAAGATTTACCAAATATTTTCAAATGTTGAAATTTAGGAAAAATCGTACTTTTAAGAGTTCTAAATTTGTAATGTGAAAATTTAAGAAAAAGCCGTAATTTTAGAAGTTAAAATTTTTTATTAAAACAGGTTTTCACAACTAATGAAATATTTGGTATATAAAAACAAATATTGAAATTTCATTAAAAAACGTCAATTTAAGACACCTAAAACATTAATAAAATTTCACTTCTCTGGTCTTTCTTTTCCCAAATAACTCATTGGTAGGCAAATTTTTTTCAATGAAAAAAAAACCCCCCAACATTATTTTGTCAATGCTGAAAATACCGTTAAAAACTCAATTTTAAGATTTACCAAATAATTTCAAATGTTGAAATTTAGGAAAAATCGTACTTTTAAGAGTTCTAAATTTGTAATGTGAAAATTTAAGAAAAAGCGTAATTTTAGAAGTTAAAATTTTTTAGTAAAACAGGTTTTCACAACTAATGAAATATTTGGTATATAAAAACAAATATTGAAATTTCATTAAAAAAACGTCAATTTAAGACACCTAAAACTATTAATAAATTCTCTCTTTTCTGCTTTTTGAAATTGCATTTCAATGAAACACATTATTTTTTCAAATGCTTAAAATACCGTTAAAAACTCAATTTTAAGATTTACCAAATAATTTCAAATGTTGATATTTAGGAAAAATCGTACTTTTAAGAGTTCTAAATTTGTAATGTGAAAATTTAAGAAAAAGCGTAATTTTAGAAGTTAAAATTTTTTATTAAAACAGGTTTTCACTACTAATGAAATATTTGGTATATAAAAACAAATATTGAAATTTCATTAAAAAACGTCAATTTAAGACACCTAAAACTATTAATAAATTCACTTTTCTGCTTTTTGAAATTGCATTTCAATGAAACACATTATTTTTTCAAATGCTGAAAATACCGTTAAAAACTCAATTTTAAGAATTACCAAATAATTTCAAATGTTGAAATTTAGGAAAAATCGTACTTTTAAGAGTTCTAAATTTGTAATGTTAAAATTTAAGAAAAAGCGTAATTTTAGAAGCTAAATTTTTTTATTAAAACAGGTTTTCACAACTAATGAAATATTTGGTATATAAAAACAAATATTGAAATTTCATTAAAAAACGTCAATTTTAGGACTCTTAAAAGTACGTTAATAAATTAGCTTCAGCATTTTGAAATTGCATTTCAATGAAACACATTATTTTTTCAAATGCTGAAAATACTTTTAAAAACTCAATTTTAAGATTTACCAAATAATTTCAAATGTTGAAATTTAGGAAAAATCGTACTTTTAAGAGTTCTAAATTTGTAATGTGAAAATTTAAGAAAAAGCGTAATTTTAGAAGTTAAATTTTTTTATTAAAACAGGTTTTCACAACTAATGAAATATTTGGTATATAAAAACAAATATTGAAATTTCATTAAAAAACGTCAATTTAAGACACCTAAAACTATTAATAAATTCACTTTTCTGCTTTTTGAAATTGCATTTCAATGAAACACATTATTTTTTCAAATGCTGAAAATACCGTTAAAAACTCAATTTTAAGATTTACCAAATAATTTCAAATGTTGAAATTTAGGAAAAATCGTACTTTTAAGAGTTCTAAATTTGTAATGTGAAAATTTAAGAAAAAGGGTAATTTTAGAAGTTAAAATTTTTTATTAAAAACAGGTTTTCACAACTAATGAAATATTTGGTATATAAAAACAAATATTGAAATTTCATTAAAAAACGTCAATTTAAGACACCTAAAACTATTAAGAAATTCACTTTTCTGCTTTTTGAAATTGCATTTCAATGAAACACATCATTTTTTCAAATGCTGAAAATACCGTTAAAAACTCAATTTTAAAAAAAACAAAATATTGAAATTTCATTAAAAAACGTCAATTTAAGACACCTAAAAACTATTAATAAATTTACTTTTCTGCTTTTTGAAATTGCATTTCAATGAAACACATTATTTTTTTCAAATGCTGAAAATACCATTAAAAACTCAATTTTAAGATTTACCAAATAATTTCAAATGTTGAAATTTAGGAAAAATCGTACTTTTAAGAGTTCTAAATTTGTAATGTGAAAATTTAAGAAAAAGCGTAATTTTAGAAGTTAAAATTTTTTTATTAAAACAGGTTTTCACAACTAATGAAATATTTGGTATATAAAAACAAATATTGAAATTTCATTAAAAAACGTCAATTTAAGACACCTAAAACTATTAATAAATTCACTTTTCTGCTTTTTGAAATTGCATTTCAATGAAACACATTATTTTTTCAAATGCTGAAAATACCGTTAAAAACTCAATTTTATGATTTACCAAATAATTTCAAATGTTGAAATTTAGGAAAAATCGTACTTTTAAGAGTTCTAAATTTGTAATGTAATTTGTAATAAAAAAGCGGTAATTTTAGAAGTTAAAATTTTTTATTAAAACAGGTTTTCACAACTAATGAAATATTTGGTATATAAAAACAAATATTGAAATTTCATTAAAAAACGTCAATTTAAGACACCTAAAACTATTAATAAATTCACTTTTCTGCTTTTTGAAATTGCATTTCAATGGAAACACATTATGTTTTCAAATGCTGAAAATACCGTTAAAAACTCAATTTTAAGAATTACCAAATAATTTCAAATGTTGAAATTTAGGAAAAATCGTACTTTTAAGAGTTCTAAATTTGTAATGTGAAAATTTAAGAAAAAGCGTAATTTTAGAAGTTAAAATTTTTTATTAAAACAGGTTTTCACAACTAATGAAATATTTGGTATATAAAAACAAATATTGAAATTTCATTAAAAAACGTCAATTTAAGACACCTAAAACTATTAATAAATTCGCTTTTCTGCTTTTTGAAATTGCATTTCAATGAAAACACAATTATTTTTTCAAAATGCTGAAAATACCGTTAAAAACTCAATTTTAAGATTTACCAAATAATTTCAAATGTTGAAATTTAGGAAAAATCGTACTTTTAAGAGTTCTAAATTTGTAATGTGAAAATTTAAGAAAAAGAGTAATTTTAGAAGTTAAAATTTTTTATTAAAACAGGTTTTCACAACTAATGAAATATTTGGTATATAAAAACAAATATTGAAATTTCATTAAAAAACGTCAATTTAAGACACCTAAAACTATTAATAAATTCGCTTTTCTGCTTTTTGAAAATGCATTTCAAAATGAAACACATTATTTTTTCAAATGCTGAAAATACCGTTAAAAACTCAATTTTAAGATTTACCAAATAATTTCAAATGTTGAAATTTAGGAAAAATCGTACTTTTAAGAGTTCTAAATTTGTAATGTGAAAATTTAAGAAAAACCGTAATTTTAGAAGTTAAAATTTTTTATTAAAACAGGTTTTCACAACTAATGTAATATTTGGTATATAAAAACAAATATTGAAATTTCATTAAAAAACGTCAATTTAAGACACCTAAAACTATTAAGAAATTCACTTTTCTGCTTTTTGAAATTGCATTTCAATGAAACACATTATTTTTTCAAATGCTGAAAATACCGTAAAAAAACTCAATTTTAAGATTTACCAAATAATTTCAAAATGTTGAAATTTAGGGAAAAAAATCGTACCTTGTTAGAAGAGTTCTAAATTTGTAATGTGAAAATTTAAAGAAAAAGCGTAATTTTAGAAGTTAAAATTTTTTATTAAAACAGGTTTTCACAACTAATGAAATATTTGGTATATAAAAACAAATATTGAAATTTCATTAAAAAACGTCAATTTAAGACACCTAAAACTATTAATAAATTCACTTTTCTGCTTTTTGAAATTGCATTTCAATGAAACACATTATTTTTTCAAATGCTGAAAATACCGTTAAAAACTCAATTTTAAGATTTACCAAATAATTTCAAATGTTGAAATTTAGGAAAAATCGTTTTTTTAAGAGTTCTAAATTTGTAATGTGAAAATTTAAGAAAAAGCTTAATTTTAGAAGTTATAAAATTTTTTTAGTTAAAACAGTGTTTTCACAACTACATGCAACTAATTTGGTATATAAAAACAAATTATTGAAATTTCATTAAAAAACGTCAATTTAAGACACCTAAAACTATTAATAAATTCACTTTTCTGCTTTTTGAAATTGCATTTTAATGAAACACATTATTTTTTCAAATGCTGAAAATACCGTTAAAAAACTCAATTTTAAGATTTACCAAATAATTTCAAATGTTGAAATTTAGGAAAAATCGTTCTTTTAAGAGTTCTAAATTTGTAATGTGAAAATTTAAGAAAAAGCGTAATTTTAGAAGTTAAAATTTTTTATTAAAACAGGTTTTCACAACTAATGAAATATTTGGTATATAAAAACAAATATTGAAATTTCATTAAAAAACGTCAATTTAAGACACCTAAAACTATTAATAAATTCACTTTTCTGCTTTTTGAAATTGCATTTCAATGAAACACATTATTTTTTCAAATGCTGAAAATACCGTTAAAAACTCAATTTAAGATTTACCAAATAATTTCAAATGTTGAAATTAGGAAAAATCGTACTTTTAAGAGTTCTAAATTTGTAATGTGAAAATTTAAGAAAAAGCGTAATTTTAGAAGTTAAAATTTTTTATTAAAACAGGTTTTCACAACTAATGAAATATTTGGTATATAAAAACAAATATTGAAATTTCATTAAAAAACGTCAATTTAAGGCACCTAAAACTATTAATAAATTCACTTTTCTGCTTTTTGAAATTGCATTTCAATGAAACACATTATTTTTTCAAATGCTGAAAATACCGTTAAAAACTCAATTTTAAGATTTACCAAAAATTTGGTATATAAAAACAAATTCTGAAATTTCAATAAAAAACGTCAATTTAAAGGACACCGAAAACGAATCAGCATTCACTTTCTGCTTTTTGAAATGCATTTCAATAAACACATTATTTTTTCAAATGCTGAAAATACCGTTAAAAACTCAATTTTAAGATTTACCAAATAATTTCAAATGTTGAAATTTAGGAAAAATCGTACTTTTAAGAGTTCTAAATTTGTAATGTGAAAATTTAAGAAAAAGCGTAATTTTAGAAGTTAAAATTTTTTATTTAAAACAGGTTTTCACAACTAATGAAATATTTGGTATATAAAAACAAATATTGAAATTTCATTAAAAAACGTCAATTTAAGACAAATAAAACTATTAATAAATTCACTTTTCTGCTTTTTGAAATTGCATTTCAATGAAACACATTATTTTTTGAAATGCTGAAAATACCGTTAAAAACTCAATTTTAAGATTTACCAAATAATTTCAAATGTTGAAATTTAGGAAAAATCGTACTTTTAAGAGTTCTAAATTTGTAATGTGAAAATTTAAGAAAAAGCGTAATTTTAGAAGTTAAAAATTTTTTTATTAAAACAGGTTTTGACAACTAATGAAATATTTGGTATATAAAAACAAATATTGAAATTTCATTAAAAAAACGTCAATTTAAGACACCTAAAACTATTAATAAATTCGCTTTTCTGCTTTTTGAAATTGTATTTCAATGAAACACATTATTTTTTCAAATGCTGAAAATACCGTTAAAAACTCAATTTTAAGATTTACCAAATAATTTCAAATGTTGAAATTTAGGAAAAATCGTACTTTTAAGAGTTCTAAATTTGTAATGTCAAAATTTAAGAAAAAGCGTAATTTTAGAAGTTAAATTTTTTTATTAAAACAGGTTTTCACAACTAATGAAATATTTGGTTAATAAAAACAAATATTGAAATTTCATTAAAAAACGTCAATTTATGAAAATTAATATTTGGTAAATAAAATTCACTTTTCAGCTTTTTGAATTGCATTTCATTTAAACATTATTGTTTCAATTGCTCAGAAAATACCATAAAAATTCAATTTTAAGATTTAGGAAAAATAATTTCAAATGTTGAAATTTAGGAAAAATCGTACTTTTAAGAGTTCTAAATTTGTAATGTGAAAATTTAAGAAAAAGCGTAATTTTAGAAGTAAAATTTTTATTAAAACAGGTTTTCACAACTAATGAAATATTTGGTATATAAAAACAAATATTGAAATTTCATTAAAAAACGTCAATTTAAGACACCTAAAACTATTAATAAATTCACTTTTCTGCTTTTTGAAATTGCATTTCAATGAAACACATTATTTTTTCAAATGCTGAAAATACCGTAAAAAACTACAATTTTAAGATTTTACCAAAAATAATATAAAAATTTGAAATTAGGAAAAAATCATTTTTTTAAATTTTTAAATTTTTTAATTTGAAAATTAAAAAAAAAAAGATATTATTTTAGAATTTAAATTTTTTTATTAAAACAGTTTTTCACAACTAGTGAGAAATATTTGGTATATAAAAACAAATAATGAAATTTCATTAAAAAACGTTCAATTTTAGACACCTAAAACTATTAATAAATTCACTTTTCTGCTTTTTGAAATTGCATTTCAATGAAACACATTATTTTTTCAAATGCTGAAAATACCGTTAAAAACTCAATTTTAAGATTTACCAAATAATTTCAAATGTTGAAATTTAGGAAAAATCGTACTTTTAAGAGTTTTAAATTTGTAATGTGAAAATTTAAGAAAAAGAGTAATTTTAGAAGTTAAAATTTTTTATTAAAACAGGTTTTCACAACTAATGAAATATTTGGTATATAAAAACAAATATTGAAATTTCATTAAAAAACGTCAATTTAAGACACCTAAAACTATTAAAAATTCGCTTTTCTGCTTTTTGAAATTGCATTTCAATGAAATACATTATTTTTTCAAATGCTGAAAATACCATTAAAAACTCAATTTTAAGGTTTACCAAATAATTTCAAATGTTGAAATTTAGGAAAAATCGTACTTTTAAGAGTTCTAAAAGTTTTTTAATGTGCAAAAATTAACAAAAAGAGTATTTAGAAGATGAAAATTTCTTTAAAAACAGGTTTTCACAACTAATGAAATATTTGGTATATAAAAACAAATATTGAAATTTCATTAAAAAACGTCAATTTAAGACACCTAAAACTATTAAATAAATTCACTTTTCTGCTGTTTTAATGTTCAGTTAAATTGAACCAGCATTATTTTTTCAAATGCCGAAAATACCGTTAAAAACTCAATAAGATACCAAATAATTTCAAATGTTGAAATTTAGGAAAAATCGTACTTTTAAGAGTTCTAAATTTGTAATGTGAAAATTTAAGAAAAAACGTAATTTTAGAAGTTAAAATTTTTTATTAAAACAGGTTTTCACAACTAATGAAATATTTGGTATATAAAAACAAATATTGAAATTTCATTAAAAAACGTCAATTTAAGACACCTAAAACTGATAATAAATTCGCTTTTCTGCTTTTTGAAATTGTATTTCAATGAAACACATTATTTTTTCAAATGCTGAAAATACTGTTAAAAACTCAATTTTAAGATTTAACAAATAATTTCAAATGTTGAAATTTAGGAAAAATCGTACTTTTAAGAGTTCTAAATTTGTAATGTGAAAATTTAAGAAAGAGCGTAATTTTAGAAGTTAAAATTTTTTTATTAAAACAGGAGGTTTCAGAATTAATGAAAGCAGTTGCAAAAAGTAAAAACAAAAATGTTGTCATTATAGATACCGCCGGATTTAGACGACTAAAACTATTAATAAATTCACTTTTCTGCTTTTTGAAATTGCATTTCAATGAAACACATTATTTTTTCAAATGCTGAAAATACCGTTAAAAACTCAATTTTAAGATTTACCAAATAATTTCAAATGTTGAAATTTAGGAAAAATCGTACTTTTAAGAGTTCTAAATTTGTATTGTGAAAATTTAAGAAAAAGCGTAATTTTAGAAGTTAAATTTTTTTATTAAAATAGGTTTTCACAACTAATGAAATATTTGGTATATAAAAACAAATATTGAAATTTCATTAAAAAAAAAATTTAAATTTAAGATATTTAAAACTACTTTAATAATTCACTTTTCTGCTTTTTTCAAATGCTGTCAATCCCGTTAAAAACTTATTTTTTTCAAATGCTGAAAATACCGTTAAAAACTCAATTTTAAGATTTACCAAATAATTTCAAATGTTGAAATTTAGGAAAAATCGTACTTTTAAGAGTTCTAAATTTGTAATGTGAAAATTTAAGAAAAAGCGTAATTTTAGAAGTTAAATTTTTTATTAAAAAAGGTTTTCACAACTAATGAAATATTTGGTATATAAAAACAAATATTGAAATTTCATTAAAAAACGTCAATTTTAGACACCTAAACTATTAATAAATTCACTTTTCTGCTTTTTGAAATTGCATTTCAATGAAACACATTATTTTTTCAAATGCTGAAAATACCGTTAAAAACTCAATTTTAAGATTTACCAAATAATTTCAAATGTTGAAATTTAGGAAAAATCGTACTTTTAAGAGTTCTAAATTTGTAATGTGAAAATTTAAGAAAAAGCGTAATTTTAGAAGTTAAAATTTTTTATTAAAACAGGTTTTCACAACTAATGAAATATTTGGTATATAAAAACAAATATTGAAATTTCATTAAAAAAAAGTCAATTTAAGACACCTAAAACTATTAATAAATTCACTTTTCTGCTTTTTGAAATTGCATTTCAATGAAACACATTATTTTTTCAAATGCTGAAAATACCGTTAAAAACTCAATTTTAAGATTTACCAAATAATTTCAAAATGTTGAAATTTAGGAAAAATCGTACTTTTAAGAGTTCTAAATTTGTAATGTGAAAATTTAAGAAAAAGCGTAATTTTAGAAGTTAAAATTTTTTATTAAAACAGGATTTCACAACTAATGAAATATTTGTAATATAAAAACAAATATTGAAATTTCATTAAAAAACGTCAATTTAAGACACCTAAAACTATTAATAAATTCGCTTTTCTGCTTTTTTGAATTTGCATTTCAATGAAACACATTATTTTTTTCAAATGCTGAAAATACCGTTTAAAAACTCAATTTTAAGATTTAACAAATAATTTCAAATGTTGAAATTTAGGAAAAATCGTACTTTTAAGAGTTCTAAATTTGTAATGTGAAAATTTAAGAAAAAGAGTAATTTTAGAAGTTAAAATTTTTTATTAAAACAGGATTTCACAACTAATGAAATATTTGGTATATAAAAACAAATATTGAAATTTCATTAAAAAACGTCAATTTAAGACACCTAAAACTATTAATAAATTCAATTTTCTGCTTTTTGAAATTGCATTTCAATGAAACACATTATTTTTTCAAATGCTGAAAATACCGTTAAAAACTCAATTTTAAGATTTACCAAATAATTTCAAATGTTGAAATTTAGGAAAAATCGTACTTTTAAGAGTTCTAAATTTGTAATGGTGAAAATTTAAGAAAAAGCGTAATTTTAGAAGTTAAAATTTTTTATTAAAAACAGGTTTTCACAACTAATGAAATATTTGGGATATAAAAACAAATATTGAAATTTCATTAAAAAAACTTCAAATTTAAGACACCTAAAACTATTAATAAATTCACTTTTCTGCTTTTTGAAATTGCATTTCAATGAAACACATTATTTTTTCAAATGCTGAAAATACCGTTAAAAACTCAATTTTAAGATTTACCAAATAATTTCAAATGTTGAAATTTAGGAAAAATCGTACTTTTATAAGTTCTAAATTTGTAATGTGAAAATTTAAGAAAAAGCGTAATTTTAGAAGTTAAAATTTTTTATTAAAACAGGTTTTCACAACTAATGAAATATTTGGTATATAAAAACAAATATTGAAATTTCATTAAAAAACGTCAATTTAAGACACCTAAAACTATTAATAAATTCGCTTTTCTGCTTTTTGAAATTGCATTTCAATGAAACACATTATTTTTTCAAATGCTGAAAATACCATTAAAAACTCAATTTTAAGATTTACAAAATAATTTCAAATGTTGAAATTTAGGAAAAATCGTACTTTTAAGAGTTCTAAATTTGTAATGTGAAAATTTAAGAAAAAGAGTAATTTTAGAAGTTAAAATTTTTTATTAAAACAGGTTTTCACAACTAATGAAATATTTGGTATATAAAAACAAATATTGAAATTTCATTAAAAAACGTCAATTTAAGACACCTAAAACTATTAATAAATTCAGCTTTTCTGCTTTTTGAAATTGTATTTGCAAAGATACCCAAAACTATTTTTTCAAATTTTTAAGAAAACGTGAAATTTTGAAGTTAAAATTTATTATTAAATAATTTCAAATGTTCAAATTTAGGAAAAATCGTACTTTTAAGAGTTCTAAATTTGTAATGTGAAAATTTAAGAAAAAGCGTAATATTAGAAGTTAAAATTTTTTATTAAAAACAGGTTTTCACAACTAATGAAATATTTGGTATATAAAAACAAATATTGAAATTTCATTAAAAAACGTCAATTTAAAGACACCTAAAACTATTAATAAATTCACTTTTCTGCTTTTTGAAATTGCATTTCAATGAAACACATTATTTTTTCAAATGCTGAAAATACCGTAAAAAAACTCAATTTTAAGATTTACCAAATAATTTCAAATGTTGAAATTTAGGAAAAATCGTACTTTTAAGAGTTCTAAAATTTGTAATGTGAAATTTCAAGAAAAAGCGTTGAATTTAAGGAAGTGTAAAACTTTTATTTAAAACAGGTTTTCACAACTAATGAAATATTTGGTATATAAAAACAAATATTGAAATTTCATTAAAAAACGTCAATTTAAGACACCTAAAACTATTAATAAATTCACTTTTCTGCTTTTTGAAATTGCATTTCAATGAAACACATTATTTTTTCAAATGCTGAAAATACCGTTAAAAACTCAATTTTAAGATTTACCAAATAATTTCAAATGTTGAAATTTAGGAAAAATCGTACTTTTAAGAGTTCTAAATTTGTAATGTGAAAATTTAAGAAAGAACGTAATTTTAGAAGTTAAATTTTTTTATTAAAACAGGTTTTCACAACTAATGAAATATTTGGTATATAAAAACAAATATTGAAATTTCATTAAAAAAAACGTCAATTTAAGACAACTAAAACTATTAATAAATTCACTTTTCTGCTTTTTGAAATGGCATTTCAATGAAACACATTATTTTTTCAAATGCTGAAAATACCGTTAAAAACTCAATTTTAAGATTTACCAAATAATTTCAAATGTTGAAATTTAGGAAAAATCGTACTTTTAAGAGTTCTAAATTTGTAATGTGAAAATTTAAGAAAAAGCGTAATTTTAGAAGTTAAATTTTTTTATTAAAACAGGTTTTCACAACTAATGAAGATTTTGGTATATAAAAACAAATATTGAAATTTCATTAAAAAACGTCAATTTAAGACACCTAAAACTATTAATAAATTCACTTTTCTGCTTTTTGAAATTGCATTTCATTGAAACACATTATTTTTTCCAAATGCTGAAAATACCGTTAAAAACTCAATTTTAAGATTTACCAAATAATTTCAAATGTTGAAATTTAGGAAAAATCGTACTTTTAAGAGTTCTAAATTTGTAATGTGAAAATTTAAGAAAAAGCGTAATTTTAGAAGTTAAAATTTTTTATTAAAACAGGTTTTCACAAAAAGTTAAATTTTTTTATTAAAACAGGTTTTCACATCTAATGAAAAAAACGTCAATTTAAGACACCTTAAACTATTAATAAAATTCACTTTTCTTGCTTTGTTTGAATTTGCATTTTCAATGGAAACACATTATTTTATTCGAATGAACTTGTGAAAAAATAACGCGTTTAAAAAACTCAGATTTTAAGAATTTTACCAAATAATTTCAAATGGTGAAATTTAGGAAAAATCGATTACTTTTCAGAGTCTTTAAATTTTTTATTGTTAAAAATAAGAAAAAACGAAATTTAAAATATTGTAATTTTTTTTTTTAAAACAGGGTTTTACAACTAATTGAAAGTATTTGGTATTATAAAAAACAAATATTAAAATTTTTTTAAAAAACTTAAATTTAAGAAACCTAAGAACTATTAATAAATTTTCGCTTTTCTGCGTTTTTGAAATGTATTTCAATGGAATTACATTTTGTTTTTTCCACATGCTGAATATTTACCATTGAAAAACTCAATTATAAGATTACAAATAATTTCAAATGTTTAAATTTAATGGAAAAATCGTACTTTTTAAGAGTTTTAAATTTGTAATGTGAAAATTTAAGCAAAAGCGTAATTTTAGAAGTTAAATTTTTTTATTAAAACAGGTTTTCACAACTAATGAAATATTTGGTATATAAAAACAAATATTGAAATTTCATTAAAAAACGTCAATTTAAGACACCTAAAACAATTAAAACTTTTCTGCTTTTTGAAATTGCATTTCAATGAAACACATTATTTTTTCAAATGCTGAAAATACCGTTAAAAACTCAATTTTAAGATTTACCAAATAATTTCAAATGTTGAAATTTAGCAAAAATCGTACTTTTAAGAGTTCTAAATTTGTAATGTGAAAATTTAAGAAAAGCGTAATTTTAGAAGTTAAATTTTTTATTAAACAATTTTCACACTAATGAAATATTTGGTATATAAAAACAAATATTGAAATTTCATTAAAAAAACTTCAATTTAAGACAACTAAAACTATTAATAAATTCACTTTTCTGCTTTTTGAAATTTCAATTCAATGAAACACATTATTTTTTTAAATGCTGAAAATACCGTTAAAAACTCAATTTTAAGATTTACCAAATAATTTCAAATGTTGAAATTTAGGAAAAATCGTACTTTTAAGAGTTCTAAATTTGTAATGTGAAAATTTAAGAAAAAGCGTAATTTTAGAAGTTAAAATTTTTTATTAAAACAGGTTTTCACAACTAATGAAATATTTGGTATATAAAAACAAATATTGAAATTTCATTAAAAAACGTCAATTTAAGACACCTAAAACTATTAATAAATTCGCTTGTCTGCTTTTTGAAATTGCATTTCAATGAAACACATTATTTTTTCAAATGCTGAAAATACCATTAAAAACTCAATTTTAAAGATTTACCAAATAATTTCAAATGTTGAAATTTAGGAAAAATCGTACTTTTAAGAGTTCTAAATTTGTAATGTGAAAATTTAAGAAAAAGAGTAATTTTAGAAGTTAAATTTTTTTATTAAACAGGTTTTCACAACTAAAATTATTGCTTTTTCTTCC
>JABUQX010004304.1:7500-29613 GCA_015478945.1 Trachelipus rathkii | reverse complement strand
CTCTCTCTCTCTCTCTCTCTCACAAATTGAACATCAAATAAAAATGTGAGTTTTACTTTAATAGTATATAGATGTAAAATTAAAATAATAATAATTTAATGCAAGGAATCAAGTGAAAGAAAATAATAATAATAATAATAATAATAATAATAATAATAATAATAATAATAATAATAATAATAATAATAATAATAATAATAATAATACAATTGTAAATAAACACATGAAATGAAATAGAAAGAACCCTTGATCGCCGTCACCGAAGACACGGCTTTGCTGATTCGGGTCACCAAATTTTTTTAAAACCCTCTAAAAAATTTACAGAAAAAAAAAAAAAAAAAAAAATATAATCATTCGATCTTTTAAAATTAAAGTTTTTTTTAGAAGAAATACTTTTTTTTTTAAATAAGAAAAGGTATAAAAGTATACAAAAACTTTAAAATAATAATAATAATAATAACTAATACTCTATATACTAAATAAAAACACTACATAATAATAATACGGTTTAAGTTTATAAAATAATAATAATAATAATAATAATAATAATAATAAATAATAATAATAGTAGTAGGAGAGCCATTTCGTTCGAAAATGACCGCGAACCTTTTTTTGACCTTTTCTGACCGCGACCTTTTTTGAGCTCGACCTTTTTGAGCCTTGACCTTTTTTGGCCTTCACCTTTTTTGGCCTTGACTTTTTTTCGACCAACCTTGATCTTCCATGGGTCAATTTTGGCCAAATTTTTTAGCCTACCCTTGTTTTTTGAGAACCCAAATTTTTTCGAGAACCCTAATTTTTTTTGAGAACCCTAAATTTTTTGGAGACCCTAATTTTTTGAGAACCCTAATTTTTTGAGAACCAAAATTTTTTGGCAACCCTAATTTTTCGGCAACCCTGAATTTTATTTTTATTATTTTACTTCGAAGAAGGGTTGCGCCAAACGGTTGCGTCAGCAACCGTTGTACGTAATTACCCCCCTATTTTACGGCCCTAATTTTTTTCGACCGTGGGTCAATTTTTGCGCCACGGTAATTTTTGATCTTCATTTAATTAAGGGCTTAGCCCGTTTTTGATGTCTTAACGTTTGTTTGACCATGATATTTCGGCCTTGACCTTGCCAGATACCATGGGTCATTTTTTTGCCCACGCCAATTTTTTGTCCCCACTCGTGGCCCACCCGTCACATATTTCGTTTCCTAACTTGTACGCATGTATGGATCTATCTTAACTTGAACACCTACACACAACACACACACCACACACACCACAACACACTTACACTTAATACACACATTCACTATGAGACTTATACACACATTCACTATGACACTTACATTTACCCGTAGACAACTTACCACGTACAAACACACGACCAACCCTTTGGTCTTTCCATTGGGTCAAATTTGAAGCCACGGTAATATTTTTTAGTCTTCCTTTAGGTGAACTTTAAGCCCTTTTTTATGTCTTAACCTTGTTTGACCATGATATTTCGCACCTTGACCTTGCCATATACAATGGGTCAATTTTGACCCACGCTCACTGTGATGGCTTTGATGGTTCCCAATCGCCGTAATGAAGTATCTAGTGATGTTCTATTAGCGTTCTATGAGTATTAGATGAGTGCCCGGTAAGTGCCAAGTGAGTGCCAATGAGTTGCCAAGTGAGTGCCAAGTGAGTGCCAAGTGCAGTGCCACATAGTGCCAAGTGAGTGCCACATAGTGTCAACTGAGTGCCACTTTTTTTCAAGCCTTTCTAGCCTCCCTGAGCCTAGAATAGCCCTAAAATTGGTGTCTCCCCTAGGTAATAAGGTATGCGGAATCGATTGGTGTTAATATTACAGCTGCTTAAGGATACTTCTACTATAGTTAGTATTTTTATAAACACTTAATAAGTAACACTTACACATCTCCATAAAGACACTTACATTATACCATTAGACACTTACATTAAACCATAAGCACTTTACAATTAAACCATAGACCACTTACACTTACACCACGACACTCGAATACTTCTGATGCCTCAACTTTGAATGCCTCAACTTTGATGCCTCAGCATTAATGCCCTCAGCATTGATGCCTCAATTTTGGTGCCTCAATCTTTGATGAAGTCATCCTTGTCGGCTCATCTTTGATGGAATGACTCATCTTTGATGCCTCATCTTTTGTCTACCTCTAGATCATAAGCTACCCAACAGGGCTCAGCGTGAGCCCTTCGCGCAAAGACAGCCAATCCCGCAGCCCGCAGGTGCGACCCGCCGCCGTCCCCGCCCGCCGCGTGCGCCCGCAGGCGCAATATTCCGCGCGAATGAAAAATATGCGCGCCCGCAGGCGCAAAATTTCCGCGTAACCGCCGCCGCCGCGTGCGCCCGCAGGTGCAATATTCCCGCGAACGAAAATATGATATCAATGTAAAACTATTCAAAGAATTTCTTTTCAAATATCCTAATGAGTCATTCATTTTTTACTACAAATGTACGAAATTTTATTTAAAAACATATACTTTACAACCCTTAAAGCCAGTAAATCAGTAAACCAATAGAGGTGTTATTACCTAACACCTAGGGGATTAGTAAGGCTTTGTTTACTGCTTTACTGCTTAACTCATATGCTTTACTGCTTTAACTCATGTTTAACTGCTTTAACTTTCTGCTTTAACTCATATACTTTCTGCTCTTACTGCTTTAACTTTTCTGCTTTACTGTTTTACTATACTGCTGTTTTACGGCTTTAACTCACATACATTACATACCTTAAAGCAGTAAACGCAGTAAAACAATAGAGGTGTTACCTAACACCTATGGGATTAGTACGCTTTTTTGTTTACTGGCTTTACTGCTTATCTTTCTGCTTTACTTTTTTGAACTTTCTGGCTTTACGTGTTTTTAACGTTTCTGCTTTACTGTTTTTAACTCATATATTTTTTTACTGCTTTAACTCATATAATTATTAACATTACATCCTAAGCAGTAAATCAGTAAAATCAATAGAGGTGTTTTATTACTAACACCTAGGGGATTAAGTATGCTTTTGTTTTACTGCTTTACTGCTTAACTATCTGCTTTTACTGCTTTAACTCTCTGTTTTACTGCTTTAACTATCTGCTTTACTGCTTTAACTCTCCGCTTTACTGCTTTAACTATCTGCTTTACTGCTTTAAACTTTCTGCTTTACTGCTTTAACTCATATATTTATTAACATTAGTTTTCTTTTAATTTTGTTTTAATACTTTTTATTTTTTATTCTTTTTATTCTTTTTACATTTTATTTTTATTATTTTATTTTTAGTATTCTTTTATTTGTTTTAATACTTTTTTTTAAATTTTATTCATTTTTTATTTTTTTATTTTATTTTTTATTAATTTACTTTTTATTAATTATTTTAATTTTGTTTTAAATACTTTTTATTTTTATTCCTTTTTATTCTTTTTTTATTTTATTTTTTATTATTTTATTTTATTTATTATTTATTTTTGTTTTAATACTTTTTTTATTTTTAATTCTTTTTATTCTTTTTTTTTATTTTTATTATTTTAACTTTTTATTATTATTTTATTTTTTAATTATTTTTATTATTAATACTTAGTGTTATTTACTTCATGCCTATTGTTTAGTTGATTGAATTTAGAACACACACAGCACACATAACACACACACACACCTTAATTTAGATCACACATTCACTATGACACTTATAACACATTCACTTAATGGCCACTTACATTTACACTTAATACACACACACAGATTTATTACACTCACACCGATTTACTTACACTCACACACAGATTTACTTACACACCACACACACACACACACAGATTTAACTTACACACACGCAGATTTACTTAACCACTCACACACGATTTTACTTATAACACACTACAGATTTAACTTACATAACACAGATTTACTACAACACACACGATTTACTTACAGTCACAACAGATATTTTACTTTACACACACACACACACACACACGCACACTTCACTTTACAACACACACTACACACACGCACCTCACTTACACACCCACAACGCACATTTCCACTACACATATAACGTATAATTTATTAAAACCATTTTTTATGTTTTTAATTAAACACGTACATTAATTTACTCATTCAAATATAACTAAAAATTATTTCAAAGTTTCTTTAAACTTCTATAATAAATCCAATCATTATCTTTGAACAAAGATTTTATTATTAACTGCTTAATATTTTTGTTTATAAACCCTAACAAACGTTTTGTAAAACACTAACTTTTAGTAAAAAAATTTTTATGAAATTTTATTAAAAAAACATTATATTTTAACGTACCTTAAAGCAAAATAAATCAAGAAAAATCACAGTAAAGTCCAGCCCCCTTAGCATCCCGAGGGTTAGCACCCCCTCTAAACAACCAAGCTTTGCCATCGTTTTTGTCTTTTGACTGTTTAACTGCTTTACATCATCTTTAGCGATTGTAATAAGTATATAAATAACAAAATAAGTTGTTCCTCTCTGCTAACATAACATGTATTTTATTAAAAAAATCATTCAAGTTTTTATTTAAAAATACAATTATTCACTTACATTTATAATTATTCGTCCGATGTTAAACTAAAAATATTTCAATTTTTTTAATAATTTGAATTTTTCTTTATTATTAATCTATGTACATTGAACAATCCAAACACGAGAAAACACATAACAACCCGCATCGTTACAGATACGAAACTGACCTCTCTCTGTAAAATGGGTTGAAATAACTACTTTAGCCCTAAATTAGGATAATCCGTTTTTGTACCCCGGGGCGATTTAAGCCTAATTCGAGGTCAAAATATATTTCAAACTGCACCTTTTTCTGTAAAATGTGGTCCAATAACTACGTTAGGCCTAAATGTATAGGCGTAAAGTTTAGGATAAACCTTTTTGTATCACAGGCGGATTAAGCCTAATACCAGGTCAAAAGGTAATTCCCGTATATACAAGAATCATAGAATCAAATGTTATTATTTTTATAAATATATTTCAAACTGAACACAAATGCTGATCGGTAGACCTTTAAGCAGGTAAGAAGGGAATGTTTACCTTTCTTGTGAGTGGAATGGAGTAATCCTTATCTCTATATGACCTCGTATGGTGATTGGTCGAGAATTATTTTATGCGCTTTTTGGTTTTAAGGTATGAAAAGCACATGTTTTTCATATCCTGAGCCCAAGTTTCGTTTATTTATTAAAACTCTTAACATACATGTAAATATTTTATTTAAGAAAGTAAAAATAAGTATAATAAAACTTTACTAAATAATTAGAATTTAATAATCACAGACCTATATATATTTATATTTTATATAATATATATATATTATATATAATATATATATATATATAATATATATATATATATATATATATATATATAATATATATATATATATATTATATATATATAAGGATAAAAATTAATATATACAAGAGTGTTAAAAATATATTTACAATGGTTTTATATATAAGGTTAACATTAAAATATTATTAAGTGCATATTGTTATATATTACATATTATATTATAGATGTTTTTCGCTATTTTATATAAAATTCTTTAAACCTTTGCAAATATGACAATCATTTATATCATTTATCGATGATATAGTTTCGTGTCTCAGTAATACTTTCAGTTAACACATACGTAAAAAGTTCCCGCTCAGATATCATAGTTATTTACATCATGGTCACTGCATAAATACTTTTCCTGCATTGTTTTTCCTTTAAGTAGATAAATGATTTTTGTACTCTATCAGAACTTAAAGGAAGCGATCGATGAAATGTGCGTAGGATCATCGATCAGGGTTTTCTTAAAATGCCGTAGTATCTTGTATAACATGTAAGTGATTACGTTACGTAATTAGATTAAACACATATGTCTTCATTCATCTGCATTAACATGCGCTTACGTACCTCTAACATATATTTCCATCTGCGCTAAGGCCTGAAATGTAGAATCCAAATGATGTAGGTTCAAAATACGGTTTGTTTCATCATTATTTCTCACCCATAATCTAACTTCCAAGCTGATTATGTTTTGATGTTTATAAAATGAAAGAGTTACGTTGCTTATGCTGGTTTTCTTCGCACAGGCTAATAACTGTTTTCGGTCAGTTTAAAAGCTGAGCTCTTGGTTTTAAAGTATTTCTGTAAGCCACTCTCAGTGTGATTACATATCAAAGTAATCATTTGGCTCACGAAAATACGCTTGGTATTATAACAGGGCGTGATTGGGAAGCACACTTGAAAAATTCAAATCCATCGGGCTTTCTTTTTAATATAAGAATGAAACCCTACTTACGGGGGGATCTTGATCCACTGGACAATGTCCTGTATTGAGGTATACCTGTTTAGGTGAATCATGATATACATTTAGTGAAAATAAAACACTTTTATTACAAACCAGAGAACTTGTGTACCGCTTTAAGAGCCAAAACGAGTATGATTTTAAAATGAGTTTGGGTATAAAAACATCCGACTGCTCAAATATAATTTTTTCATCCAATCAGAGGTAGGGCTCAGGATATGAAAAAACATGCTTTTTTTCTACCTTAAAACCAAAAAGCGATAAATAATTCTCGACCCATCACATACGAGGTCATATGAGATAAGGATTACTCCGTCAACTCACAGGAAGGTAAACATTTCCTTCTTACCTGATCAAAGGATCTTACCGAACCAGCATGTTTCAGTTTGAAATATATTTATAAATAAATAAAATTGATTCTCGATTCTTGTATATACTGGAAATTACCCTTTTGACCTGGTAATTAGGTTACAATCCGCCCTGTGATACAAAGGTTTAATTCCTAAATTACGCCTAAAAAAAAGGTTTAAAAGTTTTTTTTTTTTTTTTAGTTTTTAAACCATTTAAAAGATAGAGGTGAAGTTTCGTTATCTGTTTAACGAGTGCGGGTTGTTGTGTTTTCTCGTGTTGGATTGTCAATGTACATAGATAATAATAAAGAAAATCCAAATTATTTAAAAAACTTTGAAATATTTTTAGTTAACATCGAGCGAATAATATAAATGTAAGTGAATAATTGTTCCTTTTTAAATTAAAAATTACTTAGAAAACGATTTTAATTAAAATACATGTTATGGTTAGCAGAGAAGAACTTAATTTGTTATTTTTATACTTATATTACATCGCTTTAAAGATGAAATGTAAAGCAGTAAGTCAAAAGAACAAAACGTGGCATAGCTTGGTGTAGAGGGGTGCTAGGGGCTGACTTTACTGATTTTCTGATTTATTGCTTTAAGGTACGTAAAATATATGTTTTTAATAAAATTTCATAAAATTTTACTAAAAGTTATTTTAAAACTTGTTAGTTATAAACAAAAAGTATTAACAGTTAATAATAAATTCTTTGTTCAAAGATAATGATTGATTTATTATAGAAGTTTTAAGAAACTTTGAAATAATTTAGTTATATTTGAATGAGTAATATAAATGTACGTGTTTAATTAAAACATAAAAATGTTTTAAATAAATTATATGTTATGTTTAAGTGAATGTGCGTTGTGGGTGTGTAAGTGAGTGGGCGTGTGTGTGTGTGTCTAACACTAATGTAGGTGTGCGTGGTGGTGTGTGTGTGTGTGTAAGTAAATCTGTGTGTGACTGTAAGTAAATCTGTGTGTGTGTAAAGTAAATCTGTGTGTGTAAGTAAATCTGTATGTGTGTATAAGTAAATCTGTGTGTGAGTGTAAGTAAATCTGTGTGTGTAAGTAAATCTGTGTGTGTGTGTGTGTGTGTGTGTAAGTAAATCTGTGTTGTGAGTGTGGAATAGAATCGGTGTGAGTGGTAGTAAATCTGTGGTTGTGTCGTGTATAAGTGTTAATGTAAGTGTCTAGTGGAATGTGGTGTATAAGTGTCATAGTGAAAGTGTGTGTGTATAAGTGTAGTGTGTGTGTGTGTGTGTTGTGTGTGTGTGTTCTAAATAATAATAACAATAGGCGATGAAGTAAATAACACTAAGTATACATAATAAAAATAATAAAAAATAAAATAATAATAAAAGTAAAAATAAAAATAAAATAAAAGAATAAAAAGATAAAATAATATAAAGTTGAAATAAACAAAAATCAAATTCATATTAAAGTAAAATAATAAAAATAAATAAAAGAATAAAAAGAAATAAAAAGTAAAAAAATAATTAAAACAAAATAAAATAATAATAAAGTAAAATAATAAAAATAAAATAAAAAGAATAAAAGAATAAAAATAAAAAGTATTAAAACAAAATAAATAATATAAAAGTAAAATATAAAATTAAAATAAAAAGAATAAAGAATAAAAATAAAAAGTATTAAAACAAAAGTAAAAGAAAACATAATGTTAATAAATATATGAGTTAAACGCAGTAAAGCAGAAGTTAAAGCAGTAAAGCAGCATATGAGTAAAAGCAGTAAAGCAGAGAGTTAAAAAGCAGTAATGCAGATAGTTAAAGCAGTAAACATATGAGTTAAAAGCAGTAAAGCAGATAGTTAAAAACAAGTAAAGCAGTAAAACAAACACATACTAATCCCCTAGGTGTTTAGGTATAACACTCTATTGATTTACTGATTTACTGCTTTTAAAGGTATTGGTAATGTTAATAAATATTATGAAGTTTAAAGCAGTAACATGTGAGTTAAAACAGTTAACGCAGAAAGTTAAAACAGTAAAGCAGAAACTTAAAACAGTAAAACATATGAGTTAAAAGCAGTAAAGCAGTAACACAAAAGCATACTAATCCCCATAGGTGGTTAGGTACACCTCTATTGTTTTACTGCTTTACTGCTTTAAGGCATGTAAAAGCATATGAGTTAAAAGCAGTAAAGCAGAAAGTTAAAACACTAAAAGAGAAAGTTAAAGCAGTAAAAAAGAAAGTTAAAAGCAGTAAGCCAGAAGTTAAAGCAGTAAAAATGAGTTAAAGCAGTAAAGCAAAGAGGTTAAAGCAGTAAAAGCAGTAAAACAAAGGCATACTAATCCCCTAGGTGTTAGGTTATAACACCTCTATTGTTTTACTGCTTTACTGCTTTAAGGTATGTAAAGTATATGTTTTTAATAAAATTTCGTAAAATTGTAGTAAAAAATGAATGACTTATAGTATATATTTGAAAAGAATTTCTTTGAATAGTTTACATTGATCATCATATTTTGTTCGTTCGCGGGAATTGCGCCTTGCGGGCGCACGCGGCGGGCGGTTACGCGGAAAAATATTGCGCCTGCGGGCGCCACGCGGCGGCGGGTACGCGAAATATTGCGCCCTGCGGCGCGCACGCGGCGGGCGGCGGACGCGGCGGGTCCGCCCTGCGGGTTGCGGATTGGCTTGTCTTGCGCGAAGGGGCTCAACGCTGAGCCTGTTTGGGTAGCTTATGATCCTAGAGGGTAAAGACAAAAGATGAGTCATCAAAGATGAATCATCAAATATAGACGGTATCAAAGATGACCTTCATCAAAGATGAGGCAACAAAAATTGGAGGCATAATGCTGAGGCCCATTAAAGCTGAGGCATCCAAAGTTGAGGCATCAGAAATTCGAGTTCGTGTGAAGTGTCAAGTGTAAGTGTCTATGGTTTAATGTAAGTGCTATGGTTTAATGTAGTGTCTATGGTATAATGTTAAGTGTTATGGAGAGTGTACCAGTGCTTATAGTGTTATAAAAATAACTAAACTCCATGTAGGAAGTTATCCTAGCAGCTGTAATATACACCAATCGATTCCTCATTCCCCTTATTACCTAGGGGTAGATACCCATATATTTGGGCTATTCTAGGCTCAGGGGAGGCCTAGAAAAAGCTTGAAAAAAAGTGGCACTCAGTTGGCACTATGGGGCACTCACTTGGCAACTCAGGTGGCACTATATGGCACTCACTTGGCACTCATTGGCACTCAACTTGGAACTCACCTGGCACTCACCTGGCACTCATCTAAAACTCATAGAACACTAAATAGAACATCACTAGATACTTATTACGGCGATTGGGAACCATCCAAAGCCACAATTAGCGGTGGTCGGAGAGATTGACCATGGTATATGGGCAAGGTCAAGGGCGAATATCATGGTCAAACAGAAGGTTAAGCACATCAAAAACGGGGCTTAAGTCCCTAAAGGAAGGACTAAGAAATTACCGTGGGTCAAATTTGACCCATGGAAGACCAAAGGGTTGGTCGTGTGTTTTGTACGTGGTAAGTGTCTACGGGTAAATGTAAGTGTCAATAGTGAATGTGGTGGTATAAGTGCCTAGTGAATGTTGTATAAGTGTAAGTGTGGTGTGTGTGTGGTGTGTGTGTGTGTGTGTGTAAGGTGTTCAAGTTAGGATAGATCAATACATGCGTTCAGTTAGGAACGAAATATGTGAGGGTGGGCCACGAGTGGGAAAAAAATTGGCGTGGGCAAAAAATGACCCATGGTATCTGGCAAGGTCAAGGCCGAAATATCATGGTCTAAACAACGTTTAAGAACATCAAAAAAAGGGCTAAGCCCTTAAATGAAGATCAAAAAATTACCGTGGGCAAAAATTGACCCACGGTCGAAAAATTAGGGGGGTAAAATAGGGGGGGAATACGTACAACGGTTTGCTGACGCAACCGTTTGGCGCAACCCTTCTTCGAAGGGTTGCCAAAAATTAGGGTTGCCAAAAAATTAGGGTTGCCAAAAAATTTGGGTTCTCAAAAAATTAGGGTTCTCAAAAAATTAGGGTTCTCAAAAAATTAGGGTTCTCAAAAATTAGGGTTCTCAAAAAATTTAGGTTCTCCAAAAATTAGGGTTCTCAAAAAATTAGGGTTCTCAAAAAATCGACTTCCCCTAAAAGGACAAGGGTAGGTAAAAATTTGGGCCAAAATTGACCCATGGAAGATCAAAGGGTTGGTCGAAAAAAAGGTCAAGGCCCAAAAAGGTGAAGGCCAAAAAAGGTCAAGGTCAGGTAAAAATTCGAGCTCAAAAAAAGGTCGCGGTCAGAAAAGGTAAAAAATTTGGGTCAATTTTCGACGAAAATGGCTCTCCTACTACTCTACTACTAATAACTAATAATAATTAATAAATAATAATAATAATAATAATAATAATAATAATAATAATAATAATAATAATAATAATAATAATAATAATAATAATAATAATAATAATAATAATAATAATAATAATAATAATAATAATATAATAATAATAATAATAATAATAATAATAATAATAAATAATAATAATAATAATAATATAATAATAAACGCTTCTACCAAATAAACCGGACTCAAGCGGTTTCGATATAGTTTCATTAAAAGATTGGTGAAAAAAAAAAAAAGAGGGGGAGAGAAAATGAAGAAAGGCAAGCATTTCCCGACGGAGAATTTCAAGACTTAAAATCATGGTCGCCATTAACCCTCGACCCATTTCCCCAAGTATCCCCTACACCCCTCGGAAACCCCCAATCCTTTCAGCATCCCCTACCCCCAGCCTCCTATTTTCCATCCCCCAACCCCACCTGCAAAGAAAGGACTCCTCTCTCTCTCATTGTAAAAATTCAAATACTTTCCCCGTGCAATTATTTGATGCAAGCAATTATCGCCTCCTCATTACTGCATATCGTTTTACTTATAATAATTTTATTATTTCATTTTTAATACTTTCCTTTAATAATAAATAATAAAATAGATAATAATAATAATATAATAATAATAATAATTAATAAATAATATATAATAATATAATAATAATAAATAAATAATAAACCATTACATAATTCTAAATTTTGAGGGTATAGGAGTAATTAAAGCAGAGCTTAAATTAACAAAATTAGCCTCAACAGAAGGATGTAATATTATGGTGTAAAAACTATGCACTTCATACTAAAATATTCAGAAGAAATATATAATATAATAATTAATAATTACTAATAATAATTAATCATAATATATAATAATAATAATAATAATAATAATAAATAATGAAAAATACATAATATATAATAATAATAATAAATAATAATAAATAATATAATAATATCAAAAATACGTCCCTACCAGTAAATACTTATCAACGAAAAAAATATTTACCTACTTTACGGCTATATAAATATATATAATATATATATATATAATATATACTATATATATATATATGATATTATATATATATATATATATATATATATATATTATATATAATATATATAATATATAATATATAATATATATATATATAATATTATATAGTAATATATATATATATACCGGTCAATAATATATATATATAATATATATATATATAATATATATAGTATAATATATATTTATATATATATATATATTATATATATATATATATATATATATATATATATATATATAAAAATACGTGTATGTATGTGACTTTGTGTATCATTATGTTATAGAAACAAACCCTATAATTTGTCATAACAATAAAAAAAAGTTAACAATTCCTTATGAAACTGGTTCCACTGGTAACAACAAGCAAGTTCAAAACCTTTTTTTTTTTTCCCCTTCATCACATCAACAATTTTGAAAGCAGGCAAGAAAAAGAAAGAAAAAAATAATTTCTTCTTCATTTTTTTATCATCATCATCATCATCACTTTCTTATGTTTAAAGAAGACTTAGTAGTAATTCGCTTCTCTCAACTTTCGAATGAGATAACGGTGTTCTCATTTCCAGATCTCTCTCTCTTTTCTTTACAGAGAATCAGTCATATGAAAACTTGTTTGTAGCTTCCGACTACTTCACACACACAAGCACGCACACACACACACACATTTCTTAGAAGTACACAAACAAACACATGAACACATTTTAAGTACAACACAATATATATATATATATATATATATTATGATATTTTTATATATAGGTAACTTTGTTTTTATAATATTATATATATAATATATATATTATATATATAATATATATATATATATAATATATATAATATATATTATATAATATATATAATATATATATGCTCTGTGTTCCGGGTTATCGAGATGGGTCGCCTGCGGGAAGAATGTGAGCTATAATGTTTTAAATTTACCTTTCGTCTTACTCCATACGTTATAGGAAGTACATTACTGACGTGTTGTGCTCATTAATGGAATACCAGCACCAGCGATCGACTGTCATGGGCCTGAGAAACCTATGGCCATTCATGAAAGGTCTCCACTCGACAGGATGGAGAATGTGCCAAAACTTTACGTCCTACCGTGAGCAGTTTAATTTACTTTGTATAAACATTAAACTATTTTTTTTTCAATATTAAATATTAATAATAATAATATAATAATAATATAATAATATAATAATAATAATAATAATATAATAATAATAATTAATAATAATAAATAATAATAATAATAATTAATTTCCTTTATCGATTCTTCTCCTTCTTCGTAATAGTTTGAGATCCGTCAGATGGATAGAACTCATTAAAATTTTAATTTTTTTTTGTTCCATTATGAACGCAAGCTTCTAAATTGGTCTTTTTCGAAGCGGCGCAACTTTGAATATATAATATCGTGTACGCACTATTTTCCTTCATCTTTTGATTCTGTGTATGCATGCTTGAAGGTTTGTTTCTACAAATGTATCTAACAAAACCAGATAGATAGATAGATAGATAGATAGATAGATAAAGATAGATAGATAGATAGATAGATAGATAGATAGATAGATAGATAGATAGATAGATATAGATAGATAGATAGATAGATAGATAGAATTAGATAGATAGATAGATAGATAGATAGATTAGATAGATAGATAGATAGATACATACATACATAGATATTATAGCTTAGTTAAATAAATAATAATAATAAATAATAATAAATAATAAATAATAATAATAATAATAATAATAATAATAATAATAATACTAATAATAATTATAATAATAATAATGGTTAAAGTTCAAGACCTTTCCATGATTTTGAGGTGGTATTAACACAAATAATAATCCTGTTACATAAAGATATCCAAAGGAGACTTCCTTCTTCTAATTTACCTTCCCGAACAGTAATAATAATAATAATAATAATAATAATATAATAATAATAATAATAATAATATAAATAATAATAATAATATACAACTACTACTACTAATAATATACTACTACTAATAATTCAATAAATAATAATAATAATAATAATAATAATAATAATAATAATAATAATAATAATAATAATAATAATAATAATAATAATAATAATAATAATAATAATAATAAATCGTTAGTAATAATAATTAATAATAAATTATTATTTCTGCTCTATTTCTAATTTTTTAACTTAATATCAATAAAAAATGAAGCACGATTAAGTTTTTCAACCTTTTTTTTAAAATTCAATTATAGCAATTATAATGATAAATAAATAGCTAAATATAAATAAATATATAGGAATAATAATAAAAATGGTAATAAAAATGATAAAAATAAAACAAATAATAATAATAATAATAATAATAATAATAATAATAATAATAATAATAATAATAATAATAATAATAATAATAATAATAAAAGAAATTAACAACTTGATACAAATGCTATCTAAAAAGGTCAAATAGCTTCCAAACTTTTGTCGACCCATTCACCCAAAAAGCAAATAAGTTTAATTTTGGAATTATCATAGCAGCTTAGGTTGATTGACAACACTTAGGAACATCAAGAACTAAATATTTATGATTTATATGGTGGAAATTGAAAGGAGAAAGAGAAAACTCAGCTGGTTAAGGGAAAAAAAACAGAAGTTATTCCTGTTACGACAGATTTAAGCTTAATATTATTTTAAAACTATGCCCATATTCCCTCCTAGAATATGGCTTTGCCCGTGCTTGAGGTGCGAACTTTTAATAACAAAAAATAATTTATTATTTTATATATAATATATATACTATATATATATATATATTATTAATATATAATATATATAATTATACTTATATATATAAAAAAAAATAAAATATATATATATTATATATATATATATATATAATATATATATATATATATATATATATTATGAACTATCATCTAGATTAATGGACTATCATTTATGCTTTTGAAAATTAGCTGATAAGATTACTTCATAGATAAAAAAAAGAAAAAAAGAAAAAGAAAAGTAGCTAAAAGGGAAATAATTAAACTAAACTAGAAAAGAAAAGGAGGAATTCTATTTAGCGAAAAAAATTATGAATATGTTTACGCTTGAAGATCTCCATGAGGAGAGAAAATGTCTAAATGTCGGGGGATGAGGGGGGAGGGGTTGGTTGAAAGGAGGGGTTTGTTGAAAGAAACCAAACCATGAAAGAGATAAATAACTATATACGAAATAAGACAAAGTCACCGCCTCGAGGAGTAGATTATGTGTCCAAAAACACATTCAACAGAGAGGAAAAAAAAACATATATAATTTACATTTAACATCACGAATCCTAATTTTTCGAGTGCGAATAACGGATACAGACAACGATAAATGGGGATTTAGAAATGGATTTAAGGATGTAACGGATGTAAATGACTTGAGAATAAAGATGCAAATATGACAAAAAAGAAAATATTAAATTTATTCAAAGAAAAGCGATTAAAACAAAAAGGTAAGATTAAAAAATTAAAATGAAAAAAAAAAAAACATTCTCCGATCCGGCAACTCACTTAAGAGTAACCAGCCAAGAATTTTTTTTTAAATTCGAATTAATGCAAAAACTACAAGTAATACAAATGCAAAAGTTTTTTTTTTTTTTAAGTTTTCCAACAACTTTTTATATTTTGGGGTTAGTTTTAGGTAATTCAGTATAAAATAGTCAATTTAAGCTTACATATTATTATTATTATTATTATTATTATTATTATTATTATTATTATTATTATTATTATTATTACTTACAGCAAAGTGAGTAACACAAGACTACACCAAACTTCAAGAAAATGTTATTCTACCTACTAGGGCTGCCCGAAGGGACCAGGGCAGTGTGGAGCGTCCCGACCAACTCTGCCCCCTACTACTAACCATGCGATATCGGTAATTAAAATTTATTTACTTTTCAAACCTATGGTGGTAATTGCCCCAGCGTTCATTCTGTACTCTTAGATCATAATCATGAAGATACATTCAACGAGAAAAAAAAATCAATTGTTTCACCAACATAACACCACGAACATTCCCGACGAAGAATGACGTAGACCAGTGGTGCCCAACCTTTAGTCTATCGCGAGCAAATTAAGAATTTAAAAATTTTAGGCGAGCCACACATAGGACGACAACCACCACTAATCATTAATTTATTATATATATATATTATATATATATATATATATATATAGTAATATATTATATATATATATATATATATAATATTATATATATATATATATATATATAGTATATATATACTATATATAATATAGTATACGAATGTCCCATTCACGGGCAGCCTTTCTAAATGAGGGGCAAAAAAAAAAAAAAAAAAGGAAATGTAAATTCCCAGTCCCTTGTCTAAAGCAATTCCTTCAGGTGGGCGCAGACGCGGAACTTAAAGAGAGAAGATGCAATACTGTTGAATACTGCAGGAAAAATGGATGAAGGCAATTAGTGGAAAAATAGGCACCACAACGAGTAAACATTGAATCTCCAATATTACACAATACGCATGTGGATAGGCTCCTCTGTTTAACTGAGGCACGCATGTGGAATGTGAGAGGTCAATTGTCGTTCAAGCACTTCCGTTGAATAACCTATAGAAAAAGAGACTGGCACCAATTCACCTAGCAGAGGAAAGAGGTCAATGAATTAGAAAATATTGAGCAGTTTATTAGTCTCTTAGCCTTAGCCTCAACCTATCAAAAGGAGGTGGAACGAATCCATCCAATGTGATTACAGTATCCATACAGTGACGAATAAGACTTCTTAATAAACTGGAGATAACTGACAGAAAAAGTATTTCCCGCAATCTGAACCGATATTCCCAGCTTCATTTATACCATTTTAGAAACAACCGATTTGATATAGTCTCTAAGACAATTCACTATGTCAGTCCAAGAATATTTATGTTGTTACAGGTGAGACATTTAGAGCCATCGAGTGGATGAAAGTGGGTAGGTGTTTAAGAGGGAGATATGAAGAAGTTGAGTTTTTAAAGAGTTGAATTTCATAAGAATGCTTAGCCCACTGAGAAATCCCGACACATCGGCAAGACTTGAATCGGAAAACTGTAGACGCGAGGCAACTTCTAGATAGAAAACGAGGAGCACAATTTAAAAATGGAGGAATGGAGAAGTTGACTCAGCCAGCATAAGAGTGAATAGAGTAGAATCCAGCTGAGGAAGACCTTATTAAAGGAAAAATAGAATTTAAAGGTGAATAAAATAAGGACCCGAGGTAGCAACCACAATTAACAGGAAAGGAAAGAGTTGCTCCATCACAAGAGCTGAAATGGAACTATCTGAAAGAAAACTAGCAAGAGTAAGCAAAGCGAAGCAGGAAATCCAAAGGAAGGTAGCTAAGAGAGTAGCGATGCGTGGCATACCCTGTCAAACCTTGAGATATGTCAAGCGCTACCACATAAGACTCCCCATAGTCCCTAATGCAGAAGACCATAGATCAATGATATATATATATATATATATATATATATATTATATAAATATTTAATATATTATATATTTAAAAATAAATACATAACAGAAATATATATATATATATATATATATATATATATATATATATATATAATATATATATATATATATATATATTTATAAATAATATTTTTTTTTATATATATATATAATATGTATATATATATATATATATATATATATATATATATATATATAATATATATTATATATATAATAGTATATATAATAATATAGTATAATAATATATATTATATAATATATATATATATATATATATATAATTTCTAAAACTATTTAATTTTTAATAAACGGGATAAATCTGAATACGCGAGTCGCGAGCAACATTAGAACGGTACGCGAGCAACATGTTGCCCGCGGGCTACGGGTTGGGCACCACTGACGTAGACCAACAGTAACCTACCACGTAACAATCCTTCAACATACTGACGTTAGAGGTTGTAGGACCAACATAACACCCCGAATAATCCAACAACGAATGATGTTAAACTACATTGATACTTGCTTTCTTGTTTTCCAAAGCTAATTTCCAATAGAAAAACTTTTATAATATATATATATATATTATATATATATATTATATATATAGTGTATGTAGATCGATGTATGAATTTGCAAATTTAATATCTATATTCCTTCTAAATACATAATATTATATATATATATATATATATATATATATTGAATATATATCACCTATTATATATGAAATCTATTTTTCAATGCTCTAATTAAGACTTTCGCGTAATGATAAAATGAGATATTGACGGCAATAATGAGTATTATTTGTATGACAGTACGAATAAATAACATTGCACAAAAATCAGCTGGAGAGAATATATATATATACTATATAGATATAATATATATTGATATTATATATATATATATATATAGATGGGGGGGTGTTTAATATATATATTTATATATAGATATATATATATTATATATATTATAGTATTAATATATAATGTTGAGTGTGTGTGTGTGGTGTCTGGACAAGAGTCCATACACTGACGTGTAAAATGAGATCAGAATGAAAATGCAACGTAGGCAATTATTATTATTTATTATTAATTTATTATTATATTATTATATATATTATTATATTATTATTATATTATATTATCTATTATTATTATTATTATATTATTATTATTATTATTGTAAAGTAAGCAAAAAAAAATCAAATTCCAAAGTTAAAAATCCCATATGAATTTCATATAAAAAAAAAAAAAAAAAAAAAAAAAAAGACAACAAAAAAAAAAAAAAATACTTTAAAATGTGATATATATAGTATATATATATCATATATATATAATATAATATATATAATATATATATATATAGATATATAATATATATAATATATATATATAATATATAATATATATATATATATATAAGTATATAATATATATATAATATATAGTATATATTATATATGGCTATTTTATAGCAGTTGACTTCAGGAGCGAAAATCAATAATTAATGTATCGTTAATTTAATAATTTTAGGGTAAATATATTAAATTAATGGGTAAAATAACCTAAACCAAACTAACCTAACCTAATCATTAGACGGAGTCAACAGCTTTATAAAGTTTCATATATTATATATATAATATATAATATAATATATAATATATATTATATATATATATATATATATATTATATATATATATATAGTATATATTATATATATATATATCTATATAGATGATATATATATATATATATATATATAGTATATATATTAAGGCTAGATTAGGTTAGGTCTTATTACCTACTCTGCTCAAAATTGGTTACCAAATATTTGAATCAGGGCAGCAGAGCTGATAAATTTTTCACCTATTCCCAATCCCTTTATTCTTGAGTAATTTTTTTTTCCCCTGCAACTTTGGCTCCACCAAAACCCCTTTGCGACTCCCTGGCCCCCCATATTAAATATCTATGTAAAGTATGCTAACTTTATTCAACAGTAAATAACTGCAATCTAACAAACGAAGAAATATCTAAAAAATGTTTAAAAAAAAAATAAATAAAAAATAATAATAATCTCGTACCTATTCACTAAAGAGACCAAAGACTATTTACATAACAAAGAATATTTTTTTTTTTTTTAACTTTGATTATAATTTGTAAACATGAAAACTAGTGTCTGAGTCCATTTATAATATTTTATCTCATCAACACATCTAGAGATGCCTCCAAATGGGAAAGCATCGCCTCCAGGAAATTTTCAATAGAGGCCAGAATAGGAGCTTATTACCTGTTTAACTGCGAATTAGAATATATATATATATATATATATATATATAAGATATAATATATATATATATATATATAGTATATATATAATATATATATATATATATATATATATATATATATATATTATACAGAGGGTTGGCCGGATAGTGAATTAGCCGGATACCGGATATCCGGCTGGAAATTAACCGGATATAAGAGAACCCCTTTATGGTTTATAATATATATATATATAGTATATAATATATATATAATATATATATATATATTATATATATTATATATAATATAGTATATATATATATATATATATTAATATAATATATTAAGAAGTGGGCGTTCCGCAATTTAATCCGCAATGGCGGGAAGACCAATGAAATTGCGGAATTGCCAGTTGCGAAATTTGAAAATGTGGAGGGAATTGCAGTTAGCGGGAATGGTCCTATATCATTTCCGCAATTTTAGCAATTAGAGACTACCAAAAAAATAAATTGTGAATTTCATTAGAATAGCCAAAGATTTATAGTCCACAAATTTTTATACGTTGGCCATCTTTGTACGTCTGACAGCAACACCGAAAAATCGGTTTTTTTTTTTGCAAAGGATCATGTTTTAAACAGGTTCTTTTATTCTGATGGTAAACATGTTATTCCAATATTTAAATGATATTGAGTGTTACTATTAATCGAACGATTCTCAATATCGATAATATTTATTTCCGATTGTCTTATAAAGTTATAATCGATATTGATCATTTATTCGTAGCACCACTTTTTCTTAATAGCAGACGTATATTTTCAACATTGCATTTTATCAAGTTTTGTTCCCTGACATTTGCTCTGATTTTATTTTATCACTGAAAGCGCGGGCAACATTGTATAGAAAAAAATTCCAGTGTTTTTATTGTAAAATTTCGTGGATGTGCGGTTATAATTATTAAGTGGTAAATAATACAATCTTAAACACGTTAGAATATTGCATGTAGTATTACTATTACGTAACTAAAAACAATACTTAAACATGAGAATAAAATTGTGGTGGAAAAAATTGATTAATATGTGTCTTGGTAGCTTAATTTCATTATAAACATATATTTTTTACCATATATTTTAACATTAGATAAATACCTTAGGTTCGAGAGAACTTAATGCGAAAGCTATATGTAAATACTAAATAGGGCTGTGGAGCCTCAAGGTTTTGGGTGGAGCAGGAAGCCGAAGTTTTTGAGGGTGGACCGGAGCCCCAATTTTTTTCTAAGTGCTGAAGCCGAGTAGAATTTTTTTTCGGGTGAAGCCCAAACGCAACAGACAAAAGGGCGGCTCCGTAACACAAATATCTTTACCTTACAACAAAAGAAAAATTCCAGCAGGATCTGACTGCAGAAAGTTTTTAAGCAGAATTAAACATTAAAATTAATGCTTTTTGGAAAATTAGAAGATTTTAGCAAATGATTTGAAGATATTCAACTATCAGACAATTTTTATTCTTTTCTTTTATACAAATGTTATTAAGACTTAAGTATATATGAATATAATTTATGAACGTGTCACCACCAAATTTCAGAAAAATTGTATTGTACAGTCAAACATAAATGATGAAGAAAATAATATAACATTGGTATCCAACATCGAAAGTCTAGAAGATATATTAATATATATATATATATTTATAATAATATTATATATATATATATTATATATATATAATATTATATATAATATATATATATATATAATATATATATATAGATATATATATATATTTCAAATTATTTAATATTTCCCAAACGAGGAAGAACCTTACAGGGAATTAATTAATTCCGCCGGATACGATAGTCAAAAAACTTGCGTACCGGATATTGCCGGGATATCCGGCCATCCCAATATATAAGGGTGTTGGAACTCCTGCTGGAAGCCACATGGCTTTCTTCTGTTGGGTGGGTGCTCCTGGATTACAGGAGGAACCACCCAAAGTCAAGCAACGCCCACAGGGCACAACAAACTGTGCACGAATCTGCAATAATAAGACGAGGATAACTTTTCACTCGCGCCAGACTCGAACAATCGAAAACAGCGTCGCATTAGAAATTTTGCACAGTGATATCGAAGCAGGAGACTTTGAAAACTGTTCCGGAATGCCCTTTTTAGGGGGGAGGCG
>JABUQX010004304.1:0-2500 GCA_015478945.1 Trachelipus rathkii | reverse complement strand
ATGACCCCCCCCCCCCCTTCCATGTATCCGAGAATCAATACCTATAAAATAGGCTTAAGAGAAATATATATATTTATATATAATATATAGTATATTAATATTTATTATATAATAATTAATATATATATATATATATATATATATATATATATATATAATAGTATATATGGGAACCATCTTTTATTATTAAACTCTGTGCCCTACAGCCCTGATTTCCTGTAATTTAGGCGCTTGCTCGTTATTTTCAAATATAATAGATAAATTCTTTTAGATATTCTAATTTATTTTTTTAATCATTAGATGATTTAAACGGCTTTCGATTTTAATGTTAAATATTTGATTCATTAAGGTTATAATATCAGCAAGATAGATATATTCGAATTTAAGGAACCTATCTAATCATCTCTTAAAATCCACCACACTTGCAACAAAGAATTGTTAAGTTTATCAAAGTTCCTGATAAAAATTTCACGAGGAGAATATATTTAAACCTATGGAAGGTCTCCAACACAACTCTGGAAAGAATTAACCAAAATATGTTTAGTAACATTTTTGTGGTTCATGAAGATTTCTTTGGTTTAGTGACTGTTGAAAGAACTAAATAATAATCTCTATCGGAGGCAATACCATTAAGGTTGAAATAAATGATGCAGCAACTATGAAGAATTGTTTTAGAATGTTAAATCTGTCTAAAATATTCATCGGCATTGTATGTTCAATTGTTCATTGTTGTTCACATTCATGTGGAGTACAGTATATCAGAAACTTATTTTGGCAGTGAAAGAAACTGGGAACCACCATAGGTCACAAAGGCAGACAATTATTTTAATGGAAAAGAAAGGGAAATAATTTCCAAGAGACATAAATGGACAAAACTATCAAGAAATGCTAAACATGGTGGGGTGGAAAGTAACGATGGATTAGTGCGACTTAGAGAAGTTTTTAAGAGCAATGGTCAAACTTTGGAGAAGTTTGAGAAGGATCAAGATATTGAACGTTCAGATTATCTCAAATCTTTTGAAATCTGCAATCACGATCGAATATATTATAAGTTTAATTATGATTTCAACTGTATACTACTTCACTCTACCATTATGTACTACATTGCAGTCTCTATCAATTAGTAACAGCAACTGCTCTTAATCACCATGAAAATGTGTGCTTGTTTAATATAAAGATTTTCGCACAAACATCGCTGAAATATTTTCAAACATTTTGGAAGTTGCAGCAAAAATTCTGCTTTCTGGTAATGAAGAAATTAGAATTCCGTGTGACAGATGTAATGTAAAATGAAAAAAAAAAACCGTTGCACTAAAACAAATCTAATTCCTCTTCTTGATGATCTTTCAAACCAGTTAAGAGAGCAATTTTGGGAGACAATGACCAACTCATTTCAAAGTAAAGTCATTCCATTGATAGCTATTAAATTCTTTTAGGAATTTTGTAAATAATTTTGTGATCTATACATTCACATTTGGAATGTTAAGGATATTACCATCTATCTCACTCTGAACAACGTGCGATCCAGAAAATATTCCTCTAATCTGAATAGGCTCAAAATATACTAAAGGAGAGGATAGGTTATTAGAAATAGCTTTAATGCATGTTCACTCATGGCTACACAATTATAAAAGGAGAAAATTTCCAATCTTTTAACGTTAAGAAAGCAAGAAGAATATTTTTTGTATTTTGAAATTGCTGTATATATATATATATATATATATATATATATATATATATATATTATAATATATTAATATTTATATAGATATTATTAGATATATATGTATATATATTATTATTGTAAATATATATATATATATATATATATATATATATATATTATAGATATTATATATATATATATTATAAAATATATATATTTTTTATTTATATTATATATATATTATATATATATATATATATATATATATATATATATATATATATATATATATATATTTATATATATATATAAGGACAAAGAATGTATCATTAGCGTCACGATGACCGTGGTCGTCTTACAACAACACATTGGCGATTGGAGCTGTTTTTTGGTCGTAAAAACCATTCAACAAAAATATGGTGCTCCACATCATTCAACAAATTGACACAAACCGGGAAGATTTTTTGGCAAGTTTAAAATTAATAGGATATTTTATTTGTTCTTCTATAGAGCTCTCAAAATAAAGACGAGTAAACAGCTAAGCATTTACCATTATATATAATATATATAATATATAATATATATATAATATATATATAATATATATATATAATATATATATATATATATATATATATATATATATATATATGTATAGTATAATAAACTATCATTGGAGAGAATAAGATGAAAATGGTTAGGTCATAATCATTTGTTTAAATCTCTTAGTTAGAAACTCTTCCTTTCAAAATATTTTTGAATCTTAAATCCTGTCGCAAATTTTCTGTCGATGTATGCACCCAAATGAGCCTTCTTGTTAGTCCTCATCTCTCT
>JABUQX010004303.1:15000-23831 GCA_015478945.1 Trachelipus rathkii | reverse complement strand
GCTCCTTTCTCAGTTTACTCCATCGTTTATTAACGAAGGTGTTTACATCCCGCGCCTTTGTTTATGGCAGTATCTTTCTCAAATATTGCTGGCGGGGGGGAGGCTTTGTGTTCACCCGGCTTTATGGACAATGGTCCAGTTGACAAAAAGCCAGAAGGTTCTTTTACAACCTGTCAGCTGTACTTTCCAGTTCACTTGACCCTTCTATCTATTGGCGGCGCACGATGGTGCGTCTTATGCTGTTCTTTGGTTATTCCACAGAGCGGCAGTGGTTCGTGAGGGCAACTTACCCGCTCGCGCGTCGTGAGCTCACCACCCTTTACGACGCCCATCGGTGAGGCACCCCCATCTATAAAGAGTTGGCAGTGTCTCTTCTGATACTCTCCAGTGGTTCTACTGTTCGCTGTGCAGAGTGGCTGCACTCTCCGCCATTGCTGAATAATATGCTATCCCTCGCGTATACTAATCTCCAGACACTTGCGCCACCTCGGTCTCTGCTGGTCGGAATAACATTCAGTCTTGCCATTCTCTCTCTCTTGCTTGTTTTCCCCTCGCTGCAACTATTTTATACATCCTCCTCTCACATTTAAAGTCTACGGTTCTGTCTCATGTCTTGGGCCGTAAGTTGTCGGGCCTGTTAGGGATGAAACTTTGGTGTTGCAACACCCTTCCCTGAATAGGCTGCCTCTGCTGCCCGTGAGTAGGGTGGTGGACAACGTTAATGAGTATATATATTAATAAATATCACTTATATATTATATTAATATATTATATATATATATAGTATACTAATTTATATATATATATATATATTATGTATATACATAACCCGTTTTTTAAAAATTGTCAACCTCAAACCCGGGGTTTTAGTTCAAAATAAACAGTCACGCTTTTTCCCAAACGGGATCCGGACAAATCGTTCTAAAGACGCTGCGATCTGTGAGAGGTCATTTCTAGTTCATATATATACTATCAAGTAATATGATGATATTATTATATATATTATATAATATAATATATACTATATATACCTAATACCTATATATATATACATATTATATATTATATATTTATCATTTGGACTCTGAAATGATTTATTATACCTTAAATAATAGTTTATATAATTATTTATCGAGCTTAACCTTTTAATGGTTATTTATAGGTTATCGTCTACTGTTATACTCGATATCTCTTCTTTAACAAAAGTATTTGGATATGGATATTATACTGCGAACAGCGCCTCAGGTATTGAATGTTAGTAGAAATCAGTATAGCTTTTGTACACAGTAGGTTACTAATAATATATATATAGTGATACTTACCAGATATCATAGATGCGCCTGCTTTCATAGGAGGTCGACGTAGTATCTCTGGTTTAAATTATATTAGTACTATGTCCATCCGTATATAGTTATTGGCGTGGTGTTTACTAGTACATTCACTTATAAATACGCTCGGTGACTAATTTATCCAATATATGGCGTGACAATATAAGTATAATAATAATTCCAAATTAATTAATAGATAAATGAATTAATAATGAGATAAATAGATAATATTAGATATAAATAAAGTATAATATGTATGTTGTATGTATCTGACGTGATGCAGATCTCTGTGAGAATGTTAGTCTCTATAAGGTTGTATCAGATAGGCATAGATCTAAATATGGCTATGGTTTAGTAGTGTAAGTGTGTGTATTTGAGATATCTAGTGTAATACACTTAGCGAACAACTTTGCATTACGTAAATATCTGCCAGAAAATCTCCTACTAACGACAATATTTTTGTGTCCGTTCACGTGGCCGAACAAGAACTCGAACCCATTACTGAGATATGAATCCTGTTTCTTAAGGTGGCCAAAAAGCTCGCCCTTAACCCATGAGCGCATATATACGTTAATTTTTATTACATACTGGACATAAGAAGTATCATTTATAGAATTTTTTTCATACCCTGGGCGTATATAAATAGTTAATAATTAGTTGTTTTTTTTTTTCGTTTGTTCTTTTTACTTTTTAATCTGTCCTATGGGTGAGTTCTTGCCGAACCGCTTATCAAAAGTGCCGTACTCTTGGCTGTTCAGGGTTGAATCTGGTTACTGCATATGAGTGCACTTAACCATATTATGTGAAACCAATCCACTACACGTGTTACTTCTATAGCGATATGAAAATTTGACACATATGTATTAACGATTCCACTACTGAAAAGGTATCGTAGTTCTAACACTGGGTTCAACACGGGTCTACAGGAATATATGGCACGGAAGGCTATACTGTGGTCTCACATGCTCACATAGCTAATTTTGACTTTGGAGTGAATGTCCTATAAACCACCAAGAACTGATTAAAACACAAAGGTAAGGAATTAAAAACTTAGTACTAGAAAATGGGAATCTAAATCACACGTCGCGCTTGGGTTCGTCTGAGCCATCTACGGACCCATTTCAAGAGGACACACTAGATTTTACTAATGCGAAAAAGAAATTAGAAAGTGGTGAAAAGATAGGTGGTGTTATTTTAAGTTTCAGAGTTTGGTGAAAAATATCAAAATGACAGATAATATTGAATTTGGATGTGATCCAAGTTGTAATCTCTGAAATTTTATTGAAAGTTCGTGCTAGTATTTTTAAATTTAAGTATTATAGATTCTCTGCTATTTTCTCTTTTTGTGATGTCTATGTTTTTTTAATACGGGAAGGCCTTGTGATTTTGTAATTAACGGGTGTCTTTGAGTGAGGGATGCGGTGGCTGTGTTAAGGATGGAATTGGGATTAGTCGTCTGTAAGATCAGTGGCAGTGCTTGGTATAAGTACCGGCGCGGCCAAAGTCAAAGTTCTTCACCTGATATTTAGTACTTGAGGGGCATATGTATGGCAATGAAGTATTTCGTATATGGCATTCGGCTTGTGTAGTAAGAACATTTTGGGGTCTTAAGATTCCGCTCTAAGGAGAAAGTTATTTATTTTGGCAGTGAAGATAATTGGTCGTATCAGAGGGAGAAGGAGTAAAGCTTATTGTTTAATCTAAATGGGAAGAGAAGTAAGGCTTTTTAAACCTAAATGCCCATCCCCTCTATCAGCTAGTTTGTTTCTATCTCCACGCCACATAATAATCATATCTTTCTTCTTAAACAGACGAGAACAATCATCTAAGACCGCATCCCAAGCATAAAGAAATTGTTGCGACTGTCCCTAACAGCCGAAGGCTTGAAATGTTCAGTCTCTGATTTATACACAATCTGTAATTACCCTGCTACATTAATTGCCCCTCCAGTCTTTATGTAGAGGTTGGAGACTATTTGATCGCTGCAGTCCGACTGACTCGTATTACCAGCCATCACCCAATTGTACTTAACAACGATAAGACCCAGCAAATTCATCCTTTAACACAGCTACTCGACCCTGCATCTCAACACCGCTGGATTAATATCCAAGGGCACCTCCGTTATTAAAAAACATAAGTACGATTACACAATAAGAGAATAGACTAGACCTAGAATCTATATACATTAAAAATACTAACAACTTTAATAAAATTTCAGGCGATTACAACTATGGAATCACATTCTATAAATTCAATATAAGTTGTCATCTATATTTCACCATCCTGCAAATCTTAAAAATACAAACCAACGCTACTATTTCACTTCCTAATTCTTTTTCTCATTAGTAATGTCTAGTTCCCTGCCTTGAAAAGGTCTGTAGATGGCTCAGCTAGAAGCTTGAAAAGTAATTTTAGATTCCCATCCTATTTAAGTTTAATTCCTTTACCTTTTGTGTTTTTATATCGTATTCTTTGGTGGCCGCCTGTGTATATAAATGTTACTCCTTAACACAGAACTTCTTTGCTGATTGCCCGTTGTCTTTTATATTTACTTACGGATAGACCGTCTTCATGTGACGCATGTATACCTTTCGTATAATGCTTGTATAATATTAGATTTATCTTATCGTATGGCATGCCATGTATGTGGGTTCACAGTAGATTGTAAGTGCATGCGAGATTACCCTGAAGCAAGGGCGGGAACTTCGCTGTGTTGGAACCCCATAAAATTAAAAAAAAAAAGAAAAAACAAAAAAAAACTAATTTTTAACTTATTTATATTTTATATAAAAACAAAAGGAATAAAATTCTAATATATACTGGTATATATTATACGATATATATACCTATATATATATATATATATAGCTATATATATATATATATATATAGTATATATATATAGTATAATATATAGTATACTATATATAATAATTTGAGTGATGTACCAGGGACCACCCACACACACAGGTCAATGCGGCTATACCGTGTCAGCAAACCAACAACAGGGAAGGTCCCAGCAAAACGACAAAAAGATCGCGCCCCAGAGAATAAATCTTTATAGAAGAATGTCTGAATCCCACAGGAAGGCAAAAATGCAGTCACTTCGGAAATGAGAGGATTCAGAGAGAATACGTTCAAGGCGATGTTGGACAGGGAATAAGTATTTACAAACCAGGGAAGAACGTGCGTCGGAGGGCAGAAAGAGGCATCGCAACCCACAAACATATGAAAAAATTGAAAGGTGGCAACTCGAGCAGCCAAACGGGCTCAAGATGGTTCACCATCCTGCGACATGAGAGAAACCATTAGGTGAAATTTTTATACCTGCCTATTTCGCAATACGAGTCAGGGACCACCTCCAAAAGGCGACTTCTCTTGCAAGAAGAGACCAGTGGCCAATGAGGGGTTTGACTGTACGTTAGCTGTACCGCCACGGATTATCCTCCCGACCAAACAAGCCTGCGAGCAGGGAAGGGAAACCGCCGACGAATTGAGGTATAAAAAATCAGAATGCAGGAAGGCGGTCCCCAAGTCGCAAGCAGGTGGGGAACGGTTTGCACATTTAGCAGTACGTTGTTCGCTGCATGTATATTTCCCTGTCGGCCCGCTCGTTCCCTATCTAGTGCTTATAGGCACAGGATGTTCTTCCCCGGAATTCCTAAATTCAATTTAATACATATGGGATATAAGTATAAACCTAGGTTTGTTTTAAACAGATCATACTATACAGAATGGTATATATTATTAATACACAGATTTTACTGTTAAGAGATTCACAACTCATTGCACATTATCGCAAACATTACGCCCAAACGAAAGCGAGGAGTCGCCTCTACGTGAGCATAAATTCTAGTTGTTGACAGAAGTTAGCGTGTCTGTGGGAATGCTCGGAGTTACATCTGGGAGAATATAAGGATCGTTTAAGCTCAGTCTCTCTTTTACTCTTTAACAGAGGAGATCGGTACTCAAGGTTTATAACCAACAATTTTATCGCGATACCTTGGGTACTATAAGAGGGGCTGCCCTCCTAACTCATTACACCTAGAGGGTTATTTATAAGTACAGGGTTGTAGACACTCGAGAAGAATTCTAGGTAGGGGTAAATTATACCCAAGATTATAAGATGGTAGTAATACCGCTCAATTTATACCTTTGAACTTGACTATATTACATTATATCTCCCTCTCATTATAATTTACTATCGGCTAATATATAATTTAAATTAACCTCAATTAATATTTCAACCCAAATTTCTTATCTAAGAACTAATTAATAAAATAATGAAGTAACGGTATGATATATATATAAATAGTATACGGTGAGGGAATAACAGCCCATAATAGCTCTCTATCACTCCCCACTCTATGGGATCTACGATACATAATAAGAATGGAAGCATCTAACAAATTGTGTTAAAACAAAGTAAAAAAAAAAAGAATATAATAGGCGTTATATTAAGAAAAATCATGTTCATAGGGCAACTTAGTTGATAAGAGCTCCGCATTACGGTTATATGTTATGATCCCTTTACTATACTCTCAAAGAGCTTACGAATATGATGTGACAGGAAATCGACTATTTAGCTCATGCATGTCTGAGATTTATTTGAACAACTTTCGTGTCCTGCGTTGTCAGAGATAGGACGTCAGAGACGAAGCTTTTTGTGATTACCAGGTATCGAAAGGTCGAGAGTAATCCGATCTAGTGTCCAACCTGCATGTCACCAACCGAGACAGGTGGTGTGTAGGATTCCGCGGTGGGAAGAAATTGCTTAGGAGAATTGACTCCGCGAGAAGGTGTTTTCCAGGCCATTTGGGAAGTACAGAATTAGTTGGTGACACCACACTCACGGGGAAAGAGGCTAGGGAAGGCGTTGCGGAGTGCAGACCAAGAGCGCAGGCCAGCTCGGAGGAAGACAGATCCCTAATTCATCGTAACAGTGGAGCGTTCACCACTAGACTGAGCTCCGAGAACTCCATGTCCGCAAGTAATGTTTAGGCTAGAAGAGTCGACAGCCGCGTGAGCAGGATTTTGAAGGGAAGATTGGTAGGCTTGCGGGCCTAGTGTCTAGGTTTAAGGGGTATCGGTGGTGGTGGCGAGGCACCCGAACTCGCCCAGATGGGTCCAACCTTTTCCCCGCACAAAGGACAAGCAAGCCAGAGAGTGGGAGGGTCTGAGGGCCGGGCACAGCGAACCGTCCTGGCGGACACCATTACGAGGAAGGGCACCCATACACTCTCAGAGGGCACCCTGGAAAAAAAGAATGCTTTTTGGACTTGCCTCCTTACTTTCAGCTTAAAAGGCAGAAGGAAACAATTAAGTTATACGGTGTGCCTATCATACCTCACTGCACAGAACCCAAGCGACATTGACCAAAAAACAATCCATTAATATTTAGAGAACATAACATACTATCAAATGGATCAGAATGTATTTCAGAGGAAAATTCATTAGTATATTTTATGACATAATAACTGAAATTAGAGTGATCATCTATTCGTACATTTATATTCTCTCTAACAACATAATATTAATAAACAAAGCAACGCCCTCTGTTTCATAGAATAATTGTATCAGGATTCCACTATGTGTTGGACAGACAGAGGTTATGAGATGTAGAAAGCACACGCACGACACACGGGCACCTACAGCTATAGCTCGACACCTACACACTCAACAATAATAATGGCCAACCATAGTCCAGTATTTGGCACGTACCGGTCTTAATTGTAATGATATATAAATATATGAATGGAACATGTTTCTGTCCGCCACCCCTAAGTTCTTAGATAGGGAGTGAAGGTGCCTGCACATCAAACGTGAACTCAAGAAGTAGTTAATAATAAATGAGATATTTTATTACAGTTTTCACCACATCAGTTAGCCTAACATACGTGTCAGCTACGTGTCTTGAGTCAATGAGTAATATAGATATGAGGTAGATATATTGAGTATATAACGTAATAGGCGCTATCTATAGTCGTATAAGCAGCAATAGATTCTCCAAGATAATTAGGGTGCGTGGCACCACGGCGTTTGAAACACCATTTGGTTTACAACCACCTTGGTTTTAAACTAAAAGGTTATAATAAAACTCATATGTTGGGAGTGTTGAGGATTTGGTGAAAATTGTGGCATCGTAGCGCAGATGATTTATCTCAGTCAAATTGGGACTGGTCATAACTTGACCGTCAGTATTCCGCATAGTTAAGGTACAGGAACTGAGGTCAAATATGAAATGCTGTGCATCTTACTTCAAGAATCACACAATATGTCTCCACACCTTAATATAATTTTTGGTAGCATTGGCAAATATGAATAATTTTTTTTTTTGAGTTAAAATAATAAAGTAAAATGTTTTTTTTCAGATAGAGTTTATTTATTTATAATATACCCTCTTATTGTTTACTTTACGAGTTTATGTAAAACTCAAAAAGCAATATAATTTTTATACCAGTTTACAGTTATCAAGAAAATTGGAAATTTAAGAGTCTAAAGAAATTTACTAATTAAATTATTAATACTAAGAATTTTTTAAAAAGTGTTGCACATGTGTTATTTAAACAGGTTTCCGAGTGATTTTGCCTTTAAATCTAGCTAAAATCCATTTTAAAATACTCACATTTAAACTCCATCTAACATATTTCATAAAAATCCACTCTTAGAAATACCTTCAAGAAAACAGCCAGATATATGGCTCCTCTATGTGTGTTTTTTTTAAAAAAAACTTAATGACCCAATGTTTAAAAGTTTTTTTAAACAAACAACACTGGTTTGTTTTGCACTACTCCCTTGGAATCTGTATAGTACTATATATATTTCATCTGCTATCTCTATATATGAACTAGAAGTACCGCCTTATAATACTAAACCTATACTACTTTATCATATATTACTTTATAAAGTGCGCTAAGGGACAACTTACTGTATAATAACCGATCCCGTAGAATGATGACGCGTTATCTAATATTAGGTATATATAGAGAATAGTCGAGTAGTCTAATAAATACAATAACTAGAATTAATATATAATATATGAGTATTGTTACATATAATTAAGTTGTATTAATATACGCTCATATATACGCTCACCTAAGTACAATATTTAATATAAAGATATAACGATAATAATAATTTTACCAGATTTACTGTTGCAAGAAATCTAAAGATATATGGGTGTGTAGGCAAACAAAAAATTCGTTCACGTATATATACTATATATACTTATCTTATATATAAAGAATATATATTTCTTCTTCATCTTCAAATATTGATCGGATAAGTAGAAATATATATATATAATATATATATATATATTATAGAGGTCATTATAATATATATATATTATATATTAAAGTGGCATAGACCAAAATATTAAATTTCTAAGAAGAAAATGAGGAAGAAATTTATATAAAATTACTAAAAACTACAGCCTTACTTAAAATTGTTTAAATTAATCGACGCAGGCATGAGAGTGAGCAAAGTCCTCGAGAATAGTAT
>JABUQX010004303.1:2500-10000 GCA_015478945.1 Trachelipus rathkii | reverse complement strand
ACTCACCTTTTACGACGCCCTTCGTAGCACAAGGGTTTGCTGTGGTCAGCGCGATGAGAGGTTATATTGTGGTTGATCATTGTGATAATCCAGGACTAGGTTCGCTGCGGTTCTTCACTTCGTTTCCGCCACCTACTGTTCTCTGTGACATTCTCTTCCATCTTCTGTGTTATCTGCTGAACTGTATCTCTCTCTACTTTAAAGCCTGCGGTCTGTGCTCATCTGCTTAAGTTAGTTGGTTGAAATGGAATATCTGGAGAACCAGAACTGTGAAAAGGACACGGAGCCAAACGCGTGTCCAACAACCCCCTCCTTGAGCACTCCTCCTCTGCCCGTAGGGTGGGTGAAAACGTAAATATATATTATATATATTATTATATACTATATATATATATTATATTATAATATATATATATATTATATATATATAATGATAATAATATAATTATATATATATGATATAATATATATATATTATATATATATTACATATATATATAATAATATATATATATAATATATATATATATATATATATATATATTATATATGCCCGTGAGTGTGTGAAAATATATATATATATATATATATATATATATAAATCAGTTTGGGGATTTTTTTTTTTTTAGGAAAAAGATTTAGTTTTTATTTTTTTAATATTTTTTATTTTATTGCATGATTTTTTTTATTTTTGAGGCCCAAATTTGCTTTTTAAATTATTATTGTTAATAAAATTAGAGGGTAAAATTTCAAAAATAAGTGTACTCATAATGTAATAAATAAGTTTTAATAAATATAAATTATATTATTTATTTTTTAATAATATATATAATCATAAAGATATATACAATGTATATATAAATATAGATAAGTAGGTTTTATTTTTATTACTATGATATTATATATAAATGATACTATTATATAATATATATATACGCTAATATAAATAGAATATTGCTGTATAATATACGCCTAATTATAAATAGTGTGTATTGTGATGAAAAATTATAGATAATTTTAGGTTATAAAGTATAAATATAGTAGAATATACCAAATAATACAAATAATATATAGGATATATATTTATATAGATATGATATATTTGTAATATATATATATATATATATATATATATATATATATATTGTTTTTTTTTCATAGTTAATTTTTATGCAATACCCTTTCAATACCTATTTATTTTTGAGATTTGAATTTTTTAAAAATAAATATTTTTTAAATATTCATTTTTTTATTTCCTTTCACATTGACAATTATTTATGAAATTGACTCACTGGTATCATGAAATACTTTAAACTTGCGTAAGTAAAATGATTAGCAAATTATACATTGTTTATCAGTCTTTTTATTTTGGTAGAATTTGGGGTGTGGAAATATACTTGTATGCAAACTCAAATTGATCTGTTCTCTATTTCTTCCTTTTCTTGGGTTACAATGTTAATTAAATCCAATAATATAATGGAAATTTTTATATAGTTTATGTTAATCCTCCGATGATAATCAATTTCAAATGAAACTTATTGGTTATTGGTTCTCGTTACAATATAGCTTATATTACAAATGACAAAATTCTCCTTTGCTGATGAAAAAAAAAAAGGAAAACTATATTAGTAGAAAGGGGATATTCTTCCTATCTCTCCCACTAAGTTTATATTTGCACTTAATTCATCACTTTGCTATGGGATGGGTTTAGCATATAAAGGGAACTAGGCTGGGGGTATAAAAACAAAATAAGTATTATATATCCACATTTATGTGAATATGCATATAATTTGCACCCTGTGTTCATTTTTATTTTTTAGGGAATATTAAAATAAAATACAATATAAAATAAAATCTTAAAAATTTAGCGGTTATTAGAAAGGAGTTGAGTCTGTTATTGAGGAGGAGAACACACACCAAAAAAAACTGGAGAGACTAGGTAAGCGGCAGGAGAAGGTGGGATTTCAACAAGTGAATGAAGGGTGTGATAAAGGGATAATGGAAATAGTGATGGAATTGTAAAAATTAATGTGTAAAAAAATTTTTTATATTTAAATTACAATTTTTTCCAGTTTTTTACCCCCTGGAATTTCGATGACAATCCTGAATTGGAGATTTGGGCTACGTATCTGTAGTGATTACCTTGAAGCGGTACAGTGCAACTTAAATGAGAGAAAACTCAGGGCATAACCCGTCAATGAAATAAGAACACGGAGAGACAACTACGAATATAATCTTGACAGTGGAGTGATTTTTCTGAGACTTTCAACTAGGGATGTACCGATAGTATCGGTATCGGCAGTATCGGCCATTTTTTGGGGTATCGGTATCGGTATTGGTTAATATGGCCGATACTTCTTACTTTTTGGGTGAAAAATTTTGAGAAACTTTTAGATTCAATAATAAATCTAGTTCGATATATAGCTATAGCTAGTACTACGTTTTTTTTTTTTTTTTTTTTTTTTTAACTTAGATTTTTAGCATTTTTCCAACTTGGGTTTTAGCTTAACATTTACTTATTTGAATAGCCATTATTAATTTATGTGTTGTTAAAAACCCCAAAAGGGGAATTTGATAGGAGTAATTCTACTTTTTTAATTGACGATAGATTTTTTTTCTTTTTTTTTTTGTACGCAATTTCGTGAGAGTGTGCGAGTGGGTGAGTGTTTTTAAACTTTCTGGATTATTCATATTTTAGATATTTGCTGTAAATAGGGTTTTACCGTTTTTAAATTTTCAGGTTTTAAATTTAGGTTTTAGCGTACGAATAATTTTTCCTCATTTCTCCTTTGGTTTTTGTCTGTTTGTTTGTTTCTTTTTTTTGTGATTGTGTGTGCGTGTATGGACAGCAGATTTGCACAGGCGGTGGGATGTTTCTATTGACTTTTGACCAACAATCAGTGCTTGCACTCAATTCTGAATCCAGGCGAATTCATCTCTCTAACTCTAACCTCTAATTTGTTGCTATTGTATGAGACCCAGATGGCTAAGAATTCATCCTCCAACTCGTTTAATATATCCAACTATAACTTATTTCATAATTTCCGTATGTGCCTATGTAAGCATAAACACTCCTATAACACGTCTCGAGAATCTCGACTCTCCTAACTTCGATGTTCTGTAGCTTAAAGTCTTTCTTCCTTCTACTACAAATTACAATATTCTCTTCTGCTACTGTTTTTCTAACAGAAAAGATTTTCATGCCTTTATTGATTCCTTACTCTTCTCACTAGACTGGTTATATCTAACTCATCCAAATTACTGAGGTCAATCTTATTTAGGGGATTTCAATTGTACACAACAGCTGAATGGTCGCGGTTCCGCTCACACTGATTTAGGTGGGCCGGAGGAAGCCGATCATTCAAGTATTCTACGATTCTGAGAGCAACTTAAATTTAAAGGAACCTACACACATTCCGCGATTCGTCCCAACCAACTCTTGAACACACTTGACCTATGTTCCACCACTAGGTCCTTATCGTCTATAAATATTGGAATATCTAACCACAACTTTATATCTCTTAATTTTAATACTTTGTCTCCAACAGCTCCATCCTGCCGTATGCTGTGTTTTCTGGCACTTTGATCGGGCCTATTGGGGGGGCATTGCGTTGCTTCTACGCTAGCTATAATTGGAGTTACTGCTTTGACTCTGAAGACGCTTTCAGGCTTCTGCCGATAAAGTGGGAGCTGTAATTGTTGATGGGATGAGCAGGTTCATTCCTTCTTTGACTAAATCTTTTTCTCCTCAAAATCCATGGTTCGATCGTGTTTGTTCTTTGGCTATTCAGGCTATAGACAGTGCGTATCGTGTTGGAAAATTTCTCGTTCTCCTATCACTTTGCTAATTTTCACTCAGCTGAAATTGTTGTAGGGGGATTACTCTTCGACGAGCAAATCGGGATTTCATTAAACGCTGACTTCCTTCGTTCTCCTACTGACAAATCTTTCTTGTCTCTTGCCAAAAAACATCTCTAACAACTTCTGTAAATCATCCTTTCCTAATCTTATTCGCTCTGATGATTCTGTTGCTAATACTCCAACTGAAAATGCCAATCTCGTCGGCCTCCTATATTTTTCCTCTAACTCACCGGACGATTTCTGCATTCCCCTTCCTCCTCTTCTCCTCTCAGGTGTTGCCTTTGCCTGTCCTGTGATTATACATGATCGGGTGCATGGGCCTGAAATCTTATGAAGTTAGGAAGGCGGAGTGGGCCCCGGATGGCATTCCTCTCTCGAGTTTTCAGAGAGAGTGTTCCGTGCTGACCCGCCCCTCGTTCAACTATATTCTCTATTTGCCTCAATACTAACATCTTTCCCTCAGTATTGGAAGTGCGCATATGTCCAACCTTATCCGAAAAAAGGAAGCTATGTGATCCTTCTAACTATCGCCCTATTAGCTTTAAACTTGTATTCTGTCTTAAGATCTTTGAAACCCTTCTCAACTCTCACTTCTTGAGACCATCTGGAATCTCATTCCCTTCTTTCCGATTGCCAGTACTGCTTTCGGGGTTCGAGGTCTTACTGGTGATATACTTTCCTATTTAACGAGATTTAGGATGTTTCCGCCCGGTAGGAACTACGGGGAAGACTTGTGTGGTTGCACTTGACATTATCCAAAGGCATTTGACCGGGTATGCACACGCACTGCTCTCCAAGCTCCCTCCTTTTGGGTTTCCTCCCTCTTTGCTTAGTTTATGGTCTAGCTTTCTTTTTAAAGCGCTCACTATTGGCTGTTGTGTGGGGCGACTTCTTTCTTTTTACTTCAATAGTGGTGTTCCTTCAGGGGTTTCTGTTTTATCTCCTTACTTTATTCCTGGCTTTTCATTAAATGATCTTCTCACCTGCCACATCTAACTCTATCCACTTCATTCTTGACTCGACCCTGCATTCTTCAACTCATTTCAATTCGCTCCCTCTTTTACTTCAAGAAATTTCCCTCTTCTCCATCTCTTTTCGTTTCTATTTTCGCTAATATGGATTGATTTCCCAGCGAGGTAGTCTCAACCTTGTGAAATTTTAATTCTTTAAAAACCCACTTCTAGCAAATCGCCTCTCTAAGACCTCCTAACTTTCCTATCTTGTTCGACGGTTCTCTCGTCTCTTCCTGTTGACAATATAAACATCCGTGGCCTTAATATACACAAAAAAATGTCTTTGAAAACTTCACACATCACAAACGGTTGCTAGGGCGGCCTCAAGAAACTGGGAAGTCTGTTTAGACTGCGAGACTCTTTTTCCTCTCCACAGTTCTAAGTTACTCCAGCTTTACAAGGGTCTCATGCCGCCCTTGTTGGGAGTACTGCTCTCATATCGTGGGGGGGGTGGCTCAGGCTTCACCTGCTTTTGGGTAGGTCGAGTCAAAAGGCCAAAAGGCTTTATAAACTGTTCTGTACTTTCCAGTTCCCTTGAACCTCTATCTTTGCCGCGATGGTTGATGCTTTATCCTTTCTATAGGTACTGTAGCGGTTAGTGCTCGAGGGAACTTTCACTCGCGTACACCACCTTTACGACGCCCCCGGAGCACAAAGGGGGCTGTGTCGGCACATGAGTTTGTGGTGATATTAGTAACTCCAGACTGAGTTCGCTCAGGGCTTCCTTCTTTCCTGTGCCACCTCTGTTCTGTGGAATTCTCTTCCATTCTCTGTGTTCCTGCTGCATTTAATCTCTCTCACTTTAAAAGCTGCGTATGTGCTCATCTGCGCTTTTAGTATGAAGGTTTTTTTGAGGTTGTTCAAACATCCACCCCCCCCCCCTCCTTGAATAGGGTTTCTGCCCTTGAGCGGCTTTTAGACTATGCAAAAAAAATAAAATTAAAAATAAATACAGTATATAAATAGGTTCTAAAAAGGAATTCCCTAAGCTAGCTGAACCCCACAAGAATGGCTATCTCCGACGGTGAACCCACTTCTAGAATGCATTTAATAGCATAACCGAGGAGCTTGCTCGTTTGTCAAAAAAAAAAAATTCACAGAAGTGGAAACTGCCTTATCAGCAACCCCTGGCAACAGAACTGATAGTGACGATGGTGGCTTCAGCAATTAAACCTACTGAAGATGAAGAGGGATTTGGATATGTTCAGACTTGGACAAGTTCATGCCGAAATTGTGATTGAATTTCTTTCACCTTCGAAAGGAATCACACCAAGGTGAACCTCATCAAAAAAAAACTGAGAGACAGACAGTCATCAAGGAGCAAAGATAATTCAAATTTGCAATCTATCTGTGAAAAAGATGAGGCTCAACGAAAACATGGAGATGCAGGCCTACAGATGAGAATCCTTTCATTCGGATGGCATGAAAAGAGCCAGGTTTCCATTATTATCATTGCTTGCAAGCAAATAATTATTAGCCCCCTCCCTCAACAGTCGAGAGCGAGCGTATTTATGGTGTAGGTTGGGAATGTAAATACCCCAAAAAGGAACAGGCTCTCGCCAGATAGTAGATGAAAGCTTAATGTTTTTGCATCATCAATTTGTGAATTTTTGAATTTGAGTATTAAATGATATCCAATCTTTATCTTAAGGAGTATATTATTATGTCATGTTGAGTAATAGCGTTTTTTTTATTTTGTCTTTTCAGCTGATTAATTGAGGTATCTTCTTTCATTATTTTTATTCTTATATTGTAGCTAGTTTTAAAGAATCTTATTGTAAATTGTAATCATGTTAAAACATAAAAGCAGGGCTTGTAGCGGTAGGAGGTAATCTCTGGAAAATGGAAATGGAATATTTTTTAATAAACACACACATAAAAAAGTTATTAATATTATATTTGCATTTACTATTCCTTAAAGATACTATTTTAATTTATAAAATAAATATACTTGGGCACAACCAGATATGAAATGAATGACTAAGTTTTGGTTTTACAGGGAATGCACTATTGAGTTGCCTAGCAGTACACAAATGTTCTATCTTATTACTGTGTATTTATTATATTAATTAAAGTATCGGTATCGGTATCGGCACCTAAAAAAATAGAGTATCGGTATCGGTATCTGCCTCTTAACTGGTATCGGTACATCCATACTTTCAACAACCTTTACATTTCAAATACGGGTTGCCATTTTTATTTGTAGTTAGTGGAGAGGCTGCAGCTTGGGGAAGGGAGATTTATTGAGTTTACAGGAGAAAGTTACTTAACTGCGCCACGTTAATAGTGTAAATTCGTAAGTGTACTGTATATCAAACGAAAGTTTAAATAAAAATAAACATTTTTAGGAGTGAAGGAAGAAGTTTTCAAAGTAAGTATTTTTTTTTTTTTTGTGGATTCTGTTGCGAACTAGTTTTTTTGTGCATTTATTGAAATTCAATAAAATATATGGGAAAGAACGTGCGTGAAGCGTTCAGTGTCTCTTTTGAAGAGATAGTGTATGGTTATGCTATCCGTAACTGTTAAAGATATATTTTTAATGTGTCAAAGCGATGAAAAGTTATTAGCATATTTGCAATGTAAAAAATTAATTATTAAAATAATTAATTATTTACAATTATTTTTT